>PVJI01016573.1:0-37937 GCA_004026765.1 Micronycteris hirsuta | reverse complement strand
TGATTTCTCTCTTCAGTGCTGTGTAGTTTTCTGAGTACAGGTCTTTTACCTCCTAAATTTATTCTTCTTAATCCCTGCACCTTTTCCCCCATTCTCCCCATTCCCCCTTCCAGATGATAACTCTTCAAGTGATCTCCACATCTATTATTCTGTTCCTGTTCTGGTATTTGCTTAGTTTGTTTTCTTTTAGATTCAGTTGTCGATAGTTGCAAATTTGTTGCCATTTTAATATTCATAGTGTTGATCTTTTTCTTAAAGAAGACCCTTAAACATTTCATGTAATAATGGCTTGGTGATGATGATCTCCTTTAGCTTTACCTTGTCTGGGAAACATTTCATCTGTCCTTCCATTCTAAATGATAGCTTTGCTGGATAGAGTAATCTTGATTGTAGGCCCTTGTTTTTCATCACTTTGAATACTTCTTGCTAGTCTCTTCTAGCCTGCAAAGTTTCTTTTGAGAAATCACCTGACAATATTATGGGAACTTGCCCCAGCTGGTGTAGCTCAGTGGATTGAGCGTGGGCTGGGAACCAGAGGGTCCCGGTTCGATTCCCAGTTGGGGCACATGCCTGGGTTGCAGGCCAGGTTCCCAGTGGGGGCCATGTGAGAGGCAACCATACATTGCTCTTTCTCCCTCCCTTCTCCTCTCTCTGAAAATAAATAAATAAAATCTTTAAAAAAAATATTATGGGAACTCCTTTGTAGGTAACTCTCTGTTTTTCTCTTTCTGATTATAAGATTCTCTCTTTATCTTTAACATTTGTCATTTTAATTATGATGTGTCTTGGTGTGGTCCTCTTTTAGTTCAACTTATTTGGGACTTTCTGTGCTTTCTGGACTTGTATATCTACTTCTTTCATCAAATTAGGAGGTTTTTTTCATTATTTTTTCAAATAAGTTTTCAATTACTTGCTCTTCCTCTTCCTTTTCTGGCATCTCTATGATTCAGTTGTTGATACATTTGGAGATGTCCCAGAGGCTCCTAAGTCTATCCTCACTTTGTTGAATTATTTTTTCATCTTGCTGTTCTGACTGAATGCTTTTTTCTTCCTTATGTTCAAAACCAATGATTTGATTCTCGGCTTCATCTCCTTCACTGTTGGCTCCCTATAAATTTTTTAAATTTTACTTATTACAATCTTCACTTCTTCCAGAGTATTTTTTTATGCTGTCACCATCCTCAATTAGTTCTTTGATTACCTTAAGAACCAGTGTTTGAGCTCTGCATCTAATACATTGATTATCTCAGTTTTGTTTAATTTTTTTTCTGAAATTTTGTTCTGTTCTTTCAGTTGGGCTGTATTTCCTTGTCTCTTCAATTTGGCACCCTGCCTAAATTTGTTTCTATGTATTAGGTAGAGCTGCTTTGACTCCCTGTATTAGTAGCTTGGTCTATTGTAGAAGGATATACTTGTAAATTGTGTGGGGCAGAGTCTCAAGTGATAGCCAGGGTGGAGTAACCCATTTCAAAGCTTTGTGGCTTTACGTAGGGAAGAGCTTAGAGAGAAGACAGTGCCACTGTCTGGCTTCTGGAGGTTTGCCCGGGAGGAAATTGTCTTCCAGCGTTCTCCCTGTTTCCAGTCACTTCACTTTCTCCCCATATGCCACTTGTGCCCTTCTAGCCATTGCCCTTGTGCTGAATTCCAGAAAGTGTGTGTCTGCACACATCCTAAGCCCATGTTGGCCCTTTAAGAGGAGTCTCCTGAGAATCTGGCAGTTTCTTCCACTGTCCCAATTCCCACTGCTTTTTACAGACAGAAGTTATGGGGATTTATCTTCCTGACACTGGAACCCTGGGTTTCTGGGTGGTCTGGTTTGGGGCTGGGATCCCTCAATCCCATGATATCCCTTCTGATTTTTATCTACCACATGTGAATGTGGGACTGCCCACTCCACCACCTCTTTGTGCCTCTCCACATAACTTTGAATTTCTGCCTCTCCTATCCATCTGGATGAATGCGGCTTCTTCATATCCTTGGTTGTTGGACTTCCATATAGCTCAATATTCTGACAGTTCTGGGTGATACTTGTTTTGTAGTTTAGTTATAATTTTTTTGTAGCTGTGCAAGGAAGTGAAGCACTTTTACCTATGCCTCCATCTCGACCAGAACCAGGGTACCTTAATCTTTTTTACTTGGTTCCTTTTTTCCTTCATTAAAGATATAACCATCTCCAATCTTAATTATTTTTATAATACTTCTAAACTTTTTGTTTCTCTCTTGCCTCCCTTCCACCCTCATGGGCATGTAAGCTACAGAGATCAGGGACTATTGATCTTGTTCACTGCAGAATGTCTAGTGTCTATATCACTGTATGGTACAAGGTAGGAACTCACTGTGTAGTGAACCAATGAAGGCATTCATCCTTCACATGTAGCAGGCAATGTGAGTCAAACACCAGCAAAGCAATTATTTCCTGTCTTGTTCTCACAGCTTAGTTTGTTTGGAAGAAACTTAAGAAGTGAATCTACCACGCTTTTGTGTGTATCTGTGTGTGTGTGCACGTGCTATATTAGATGTGGGATTTAAAAAAAGGGGATGACTATTAGATTCTGGTTGCTAAGGATGTGAGATATAGAGCCAGCCATTTCCTTTCTGAAAACTGTCTACATCAAACATTGCAATTATTGATTAGAACTTTATTAATCATCAGAGCATTGAATATAGATGAGTCTTTTAAGTGTGTTCAAATGGAAAAATGGGAAGCTACCAATAACCAAGTTAGCTTCTATACAGGAATTGCCATTCTCTACTTCATCCTCTTTTGCTTTGCCTTGGAGGCATATGGTCCCTTTCCTCTGTTCCCCATCAGGTGACTGTGTCATTGCCTTTACTTATGTCCTCTAGTAGACTAGCTTTCCAATCTAGCTTATCATCTCATGCATCCTCAACTGACCCTGTCTGTGAAATTCCATGGCTTTACAAATTCAAAATATATTACCGACTGACTGTCTGTCAGTCCCTCTGTCCTTAGAATAGATTATCAGGTGAATGAATGCAGTTTACCCTTGATTCGGGTGTTCATTATTGGTACACACTGCTATAGAAAAGTGGGCACACAGAGTGCTTTTGGCCAGCTACTCCTGGGGATGTGAGCAGGACACACTGGGAATAGCAAGTACTGACTCAACTGTTTTCTGCTTTTGTGTACAGTGTGAGTGAGATACACTCATGGGTACTGGAGATATAACAGTAAACAGAACATATAAATACTTACATTTATGGGAAATTTATTCCAGTGAAAGAAGACAGGAAAACAAATGAATAATTTGCCAGAGGGACTGTAGCTTGGAAATGATGCTGATAAAAGTAGTTCAAAAACTGGATCAAATATCAGGCTTAAATCTAAGGGGTTGTATATGAAAGAAGCATAGATTGTCCATACACGTACTAAATATGAACAGACAACATTATGAGAGTTATGAGGGACAGAGAACTAATCCTGGCTTCAGTGATCAAAGGAGAGTTAGATGTCAAAAAGTAGAAGGTAAATTTCAGATGATCTGATAAAAGATGAATGGATATTCTTATCAAATATTTCTCAGATCTAAACTTTTCTTGTTCAGGTACCAGGTTTTTCTTACAATGACTTCTAATTACTTTTGTAAATGGTTGTGGATTTGAACAAAGTTACATGGGCAAGAATGTGCAAGATGACTTTGATCATTGGGTGAGTAAAAGGAGACCGGGTTTGTAAAGAGCACTAGCATTAGGACACATTTATCGATCTAGTTAATTTTCACAACAATCTCCTAAAACAGAAGACATCTGATGTGAAATGTTACTGGGTGAGATTATATTGTCATTTGTTAATTCATGAAAGAAAATTGAAAGGTTCTGATCAGGGAAATGACACCTAAATGCTGATGTGCCTAGACCTCCACTCTAACACAAGCCCCATCCTATACCTCCAATGTCTTTCTGTATTCTTGGTTCCACAATTTTCAGCAAAACTTCTTTTACCAGAGGCCAAAAGTAATTGTCTAACAATCCATAACTTGAATTCAGCCTCCAATTCTGATTTCTGCATTTTCTCACCTCTGAGCTTTCTCTTGTGGTTTCCTCAAACACTTCTCCTTGACTCTCATCTCCTATCCTATTTTACCTCCATCTTATTCACAGAGCCTTACCTGATCATCATGATACTTATACAGCATGATGAGCATATACAAACTGAGTGACGAAATTCAGGTTATACTCTATGTTTCCATTATTTTCTATTATTTTGTTATATTCTATATATTGTTATCTCCCAGACTTAGTTCTAGTTAGCCCATTACCAGATGACAAAATTAATGCTGCTTTATACTTTTAGTTTTACAACTGAATGGAAATCAGGTATTTTAAAATAAACATTGCATTAATTTATGAGAAAAATACACTTGTAAGGCAAAAATTTCTCATATGAAAAACTTTACTCTAGGGTTGCTTTAAAAGCCAGTTTTATTAGAGTTCACAAAATATGTTTCTTACTCTGAAAAATACAGCACTGTAGTGATTCTGTGACAAAGTTATATATGTACTAAAGATGCCAACATAGAGACTAGATTCTTAGGAAACCAAACTAAGTGGAAGAATGTTGGACTATCAACAAAGCATTTCAATCACTCAGAAAAAAAAATGGAAGTAATAAGTAAGTCCTTTTCCTAGGGATTGAGATGATTAAATTCAATAATTTATTTACAGTGCTCAGTGTATCGCTGGTTAATTGTAAGAAACCAGAAATCTAGCAAGATATTTAAATGGAATGAAAACCACCAAAAAGTTAAGGATTGTATGTGCATATATAAATACTTGGATAATATTTTATCATATTAACAAAATTTGCACCCCCTATTTCTTCTTTTTACCCATCATTCCCTTTTTCTCCTTTCAGGTAGTAAAGAAGTTCTATGCATACTGCTCCAGGAAAAAAACAAAACAAAAAGTAGTTGAGAATAAATATTCATATTTTGTTCATTTTCTTTTGTTTGTACATTAGGTAAGCATTCCAACTGGGCACTAAAAATTATAACAAAGGCAGTACAAACATTCTTGATGTGACAGATAAATTTGTTAGAGATTGATCAGTTTCTCACTATACTCATCTCCCTTGCTTACCGGGCACAGAGATAAACAATATTTTTTGCCTCTCTTGTTATTAAGCATGCCATGTGAGTGCTATGAATCACTTAGAAGCCTGGTCCATATATTTGTCCCTTGTGATCCTCTACTCTGTATCTTCCCTATATCATGCAGGAAGCTGGATGCTGAAGCCTGTGACAAACATAGAAGTCAAATATTGAAGGCAGAACTTCTGACTGCTGAGATTTTGACTCTCTTCATTGTGTGAGGCTACTTTGTTTCCATACCTTTCTTACGTGCCCCCCATCCTGATTAAACACAATATGAATTAGAAATAACTTTCTCTTTAAATTACTAGAGATTCTGAACTCATCACTGGTGTTAGTTTTGCCTTCTGCAATGGGATATACAAATTTGAGCTTTATTTCTGAGAAAGTCAAGCATTGTGGAGTGCAAACAGCAAAGCTTAGAGTGAGTATACAGAGGAAAATAGTATTAATAAGATGGGGAACTGTAAGCTAGAACTCTAATACCAGTTGATGAGTGAAATATAGTTTAGTATTTCAACTAAAGAGTCAAGTTCAGAAAGGGGCAAGAATAAAATTAGAGCAAATTTGATTGATTCTAAAGCATAGAAAGCCACTTACTAACTTCCTAGGGCATAATCTAAAGACATTCCAAGTTACTCCTAGATGCTTTGTTTCTAGCACACTCATGAAGAGTAGAGCATCCATGGCTGAGAAGAAATTTTAGGTTGATGGATCCTACCTGGAGCAGCTTCTCTGAGCCTCATGCCCTCTAGAGCAGTAGGAAAGAGTGTTTAGAAGCATCGTATGTCCTGTAAGAGGAGTGAAGGGAAGAGCATTGGCCAGAAATGACCTCACAGAAGAGATGGACAGAATGAAAATTATTTTGGTGGAAGGAAAGTGGTTGAATATTCTGCAGTACTTAAAAAATAAAGAGGGGAAGAAAACCCTTTTCCAGACAAAGGAAAGAGTAGACTCCTGCTGACATAAAGTGAGAGAGAACTTAATGTATTTAAATTAAGCCATTCAGGTAGGCCTTTTTGTATGATTTCCTTTCGATATGCCAGGCAATTGGGATAACCAAATTATCATGCTCTTTTTAAAAATGATTTTATGTATTTATTTTTAGAGACAGGGGAAGGGAGGGAGAAAGAAAGGGAGAGAAACATCAATCAATGTGTGGTTGCCTCTTGTATGCCCACCTGGGGACTTGGTCTGCAACCCAGGCAGGTGTCCTGACTGGGAAACGAATCAGTGACCCTTTGGTTCTCAGGTCTGCACTCAATCCACTGAGCAACAGCAGCCAGGGTTATCATGCCTTTTTTATTTCAACATTTAATTAAGGCAATATCAGAGCATTTTGTATTTTATTTAAAAAGTAGAAAATATCCCAGTGCCTTTTTGCATCTTATGTGTTTTTCACTTACTAGTTTATTGTGCACCTCTTACCACCACAGAAAATAAACTGAAGTATTTATTCACTTACTAAATAAACCACAGGCTTGAGCACGCTGACATGGGAAAAAGAAAGCCCCCAAATTAAGCCAATATCTATAAAATGGAAATTTTGAACCAAGTCCTAAACTTGCTAAACGTGGGCTCATGCAGATTGCCAGAAGGAAGAGTTGACATAATGTTGGCCCTTAGTCAAGGATACCTTTATCTTTACTTAGTAACTCTTGGCAAGTTTGAGTCACTAGTTACTGGAAAAAAACTCCCAATGCAAGGTGATTTGTACATAAAAATTAACTATAAAGCAAACAGTCTTAGTAATATTCTCTTGACCTACCATTTGTTTATTTTTATAATTTTCTCAAAAACTAGGTTTTCTGATTAATTTAAAAGTAAATTTATTTCATTAAAAATTTAAAAAGTCTATTTGTTTGTTGTTTTAAGTGCATTTGAAAATATAATTACTTAGTAAGAGTCTAAATTACACTTAGGCTTCCCTGTTATTGAAATCATCCCAAAAAGGAGATCCCAAAGAGCAGAGACATGCATTGCTAGGGAGAACTCACACAGAGGGGTCAGTGTAAAGGGTGAGTTGACTGACCCCAAAAACTGGAGAGACATGTGGAAGATATGAATTAGAATTAAATGATGGATATATGCATGCCTAGATTTTCAAAACAAAGAAGCGATTTCTCATGAAAAGGAGAAATATAAGATGAAGTCACTAGTTGCTATCAAAGAAATGAGACTATGTATGTGGTGATTTTGTTTTTAGGAACCAAAACATAAATGTCCTCTGTGTGGGTACTTCTTTGGGTGAGGGGGTTGGCCAGAGGGGAGAATAATTCCTCTTTCATATTGAAAGAGGCAATATTTTGTATATTTCTAATAAAAATGTATATACGTTGGCTTTTTAAACATTTATTTACAAGTTCTATGCTGTTTCTTTACTGTGACCTCCTAAATCATAACAGAAGGTTATCATGGTGAGAATAAAAGTCATAAATGAAATACATAAACTGGGTAGAGTTGTGCCCGGCATAAAATGGTGGTTTTCTATTATAATAGATGATATGCTTGTATTTCCAGATAAATAAAGTAATACTGATTTTACAATAGACAAAATCAAATTTAATACTGATTTTACAACAGACAAAATCAAATTTAAATTTTACTTATTTCATGTAATTAAGAAATGATATAAAGACTTACCTAACCCGCACTTGGTGTTAGCCACTTACATTGAACATTTACTGAATCTTATCTAAATTAAAACCCACTGAATTCAAACTTGATAAAAAAAAAAAAAGAACAGTTCATCTGTAGGTTGAGTGAGTCACACTTGCTCATTGAAGAAGTTACTATGTGGGAGTTGTTAGGCTTTTTGGGAAATTATATCTACCACCTACTTTAAAATTTTAATAATAAAATGTACTAATTTCTTTTTTCAAATATGCAACAAGTATATGCAATTTTGGTAGAAAATGTAAATGGATTGCAAGGACCTATTTAATCTGATGTTAAAGGATAAAGGTAAACTCTAGAATGTATTTTATTTTTTTAAAGATTTTATTTATTTATTTTTAGACAGAAGGGAATGGAGGGAGAAAGAGAAGGGGAAAAACATCAATGTGTGGTTGCATCTTATGTGGCCCCCCTGGGGACCTGGCGTCCAACCCAGGCATGTGCCCTGACTGGGAATCGAACTGGCGACCCTCTGATTTGCAGCCCATGCTCGATCCACTGAGCTACACCAGGGAGGGCAACTCTAGAATATATTTTAAGTGATTGATTCCCCAACTGTTAATTAAAACAACTAATTCTAACCAACCTAACAGAAGAAGGTCAATTTTACCAAACCTGGAAAAGACCACAGAGATTCCTCTAATCACTTCCTTAATCACTAAAAACTCTCATAGACATTACATAGTCACTGGTTGCTGAAATGATACCTCTAAGAGGTGTTTTTCAGAGGATTTCATTTGTTCCAAGTATCAGAAATAAAATATTTATAGGGCTTGGAGCTTAATCAAAGGACAATAGGACCAAATAAAAGTTACAGCAATAGAGATAGATCCCTGAACCTTACTTAGTTTCTCTCTTTTCATAGATTTGAACACATACAGAGTAATTTGTGTAGGCATTCCTGGTTAATGTTTGTCTTTAAATAAATAACAAAGGACAAAAGGTGGAGGAAGAGGCCTTTAAATACTTCATTTGTCTGTAACCTTTTGCTACACAAATTAATCAGAAGGCTGCATTATAAAAGTTCAGTGTATAACATACTAATAGTTACCAAGAAAATGTTGATTAAATTTTATACAAAATTTTTATATCCTTGAGAGTGAATATTTCTCAAAATTTGTTTGCATTTTACCAATGCCATTTTTATAATTTGTAGTCTTAGTTGAAATATTCTGAGTATTTTTAGATCATAAAAAAAGACAGAGAAAAATTTAAAGTGCTCAGCAGGCAGAGAGCTCACACAGCGACGTCTTATTTCATCCTCTTCTTTACGTAATTTTTAAGTTAGTTTCCTGCTGCTCCCGTAAGTGTTTTGACTTTAGAATTCTTGCCAACAGAGACAGACTATTGACAAGGAAATGCAAGAGCATTTCTTTTTAGTTTACTTCTTAACGACTGGATTCAATATAAAGGCTGGAAAAAAAGAAAGTAAACTATGGGCAGAAACAGAGTCCAGTAAGAAAAGGAGTGAAAGAAAACTTTTTGCCATTCTCGAGCTTTATTTCATTATATGTGCCAAAAATTTTAGGCATATCCTGCCTGTATTTGGCAAATGGGGACCTGCTGATCATAGAAGAAAGATACTAGGATAGAGTTTGTCTTTATATGTTTCTAGGATTGCCCTGAGTTGTTTTTATTATCAAATAGTGAGGTTATTTATTTACTTTACAGTAGCAGGGTGGAGATTGGTAAGTGCTCTTTGCAAGGCATTGTATAGTTATCACTCTTAAAAATTCTTTATTTGATTCCTAAAGTTAAACAAAAAGCATAATGGAATGGTATTTTTTTATCCCCTGATACTTAATACTCTTATTGTTCTTTCTACTCTTTAATTCAAAATTGAAATGACAGCAAATTAAAAATAAGGTCATTTTGGGAACATGCACACACTAAAGGGTATTTTTAATTTGCCAGCAGTTTGGATTCTATAGCTTAATTATTTGGGAGTTGGAGCATATAATTTGTAAAATGAAGTGGTGATATTTCACAAGAATGTATCTTTTTGTTTACAAATTAAAGTATATACTTAAAAGAGAATTTAATAAAGAACATTTTTTTAAATATTAACATATACATATCCTAAACTATTCCAATGTGGAAATAGGGCCTCACTCTAATATAAAGCTCTGTTGAGAGGTTCTGGGTGATGAGGTGGGAATTTAGGTGACCTGTGGATAGGAACCAGAGCTGCCCACATGTTGGAAAGCAGAGGAAAAAATCTACCTCTGTTCTGTGGAGGAAGAAGGGTCAGCACAGCATTGCGTGATGACTTCCTCTTCTTTTCTTCCTGTCCTTCATTTCTTTAATGAAGTTTTATTAGTTTTCTATTGCTGTTGTAACAAATTACTGCAAATTTAGTAGCTTA
Source organism: Micronycteris hirsuta (assembly GCA_004026765.1). Taxonomy (NCBI): domain Eukaryota; kingdom Metazoa; phylum Chordata; class Mammalia; order Chiroptera; family Phyllostomidae; genus Micronycteris; species Micronycteris hirsuta. The sequence continues at coordinate 27,785 of PVJI01016573.1, read as the reverse complement.
AAACAATACATATTTATGATCTTGCAGTTCTATAGGTCATAAATTTTAGATAGTGTATTTGGGTTTTAGCTGAATGTCTCAGGACGCTGAAATCAATTGGCAGCTGGTTCTTCCCTACCTGGAGCTCCCAGTCCTCATCCAGATCATCCCTGTCACTGACAGAGCTCAGTTCCATAAGATTATAGAATTGTTACCTCTGTGTCTTTGCTGGCTGTCAGCCAGGGCAGTTCCCCCATTCTGACACTGCCTTTCATACATAGCAGCAAGTAAATCCCTCACCCTTCTGATCTCTCTGACCTCTGCAACCAGACTGATAACCTGTGCTAGTCAAGGGCTCATCTAACTGGGCTGTGGTCACGTGGATAATTTCCATATTTTAACGTTAGCTCACTTGAGACCTTAATCACATCTGTAAAGTCTCTTCCTAGCAGTTACTAGATTGGTATTTGATTGACCGCGGGGAGTATCTTGGAAGTCATCTTTGGAATCTTTCTACCACAGAAGATTAGTGCCCCCCTGTGGACATTTACTGACCCTTCAATTGTCCTGCCCCATTATTTTTCTTTGACATCCTCTTTAAAAATAAATACATAAACAGACAAGCAAACATCATTTCTCTCATCTCTAAATCTGAAAATTAGATACATACATATCTTAGTGCCATCTTCTGAAGTTTTACTTTGAAAAATGTATACATACCATGTGAAAAAATTAATAAAATTCTAATAGAGGCTGTTGGTATTTAATAGTACTGTACAGAAGTAAAAATTTAACTAAATAAATTTGAATTCTAGTCTTCTTCGCTCCAGTCCATCTTTCCTTAGGCTCATTTTCAAAACTGACAAAACTTTGACTTTCTTCTACAAGTAACTAAATCCTAGATGGCTAAGATGACTCAGGTTTAGACAACATTGTCTCACGTCAGTGTGCATTTTTCTTTTTTTTTTCTCATGAATATCTGCTATTCAATAAGCTATATACATCAAAAGGCTGAGCCAAATTTGCTAATCTTTTTCTCATAGCTTTTTAAATAATTTCTCATTACTTTTCAGGGTTGCTTCGAAAGGGCATGCGGGAGATGGGACATGAAACTAGTCACTGAAGTAAGCTAGCAGCTGGATAGATTTTATAACTTCTCTAATTCTGTCTTTGTCTCTTGTACTTTCATTTGCAGACTCCTTCTCTTTTCTTTTGCTGAAGCTGAGAATTTGAACAAGTAAAAGAGGTCGAGGTGGTGAAGGGACAAAGCCCAGCAATGATTACATAGGAGGCTGAGCTAATTTGATGGACTTTTTTGGCCCCTGGCTTGTCCACCCCCACTTTGGAGCCTTCACTTCGGCAGCTGTTTATTAATCATGGTATTTTATTCAATAATATTTTTATTCAAAGGTGAGGCATATTCAAGGTCCGAGGAATCATGCATCACCCCACCTACACCCTCACTAAAAGCAACACAATCTCTTCCAACACATTTTATTCCCTGCACACACACCCAGCATGACTTCAGGAGAGTAGAACAAGTTCCTGCCGTCATCACACAACCACTCAAGCCAAGTGCAATGCAGCCAATAACATCCATTCAAAATGTGAATTAAAATATATACAAATTTAAAAATATCCACATATTGTTAACCTCTACACTCATTTTTTCTCTATTTCTGATTTTGAAATGCCTTTATGTCCCTTCCTGTTCTCATAAGTAAAACAAAAACATCTGAATTCTAATATTTGTGTATAGCTTGAAGAGAAAGACTTTACCCAAGCTTCTTAAGCTAGAAAGGGCTATGAGTGGAAGGGAAAAATCATATTTTCTTACATGAAGAGTGAAGAAGGGGTTACGTGAGGAATGTGTATTGCTTTGAATGGCCTCGATCTGCATAAAACCTGCTTTGAGACATTCTATAGCTCTAACCTACAAGGACCCAGTTTAAAAAAGAGTTTGAAAAAAAAAACAACTTTAAGTTAGATTTATAATATACTTTTCTCAAGAGATTGTTATTATTGTGGACTCTGCTTCTCTTTCTTTTGCTGGCAATAACAACCTCTTGTGAATTTTTGCTGTGACTTTTCAAATATTTTTAAAATCACGTTAGGGCCAACACATACAAACAGTACACAAGCACACAAACAGTTTGAGTTCTGCAGAGATCTGCTCTGTCACTTCAGACATTCATTGTAGTGTAGATTGAGTCTGGGAAAGAATTAGGTAAGGAGCTCCCACTGGTGGTGGAGGAAACTTCATCGTGCAAGGGACATGTCTTTCCTTATTAGTACTCTGAGAATGGATCTCTGAGTAACAGATAAAAAGTGTGTCAATATTGCTCTTTCACCATGTGCTGAAACAAACAAAAAGAAAACGCTATTGTTCTCTTCAGTGGTTGTAGGTGTAAGTCACTGCTGATAATAACCAGGAGGAGTAGGCTGTGCAGCCAGGACAGTGTTAGTAGTTAAAAGTCTGGATGAGCTCCACATGTGCCATTGTCAAGTAGCTTCCAGGCTTTTAAACTTTGAGGGATTCCAAAGCTATTGGCACAAACCCTGCACTCTCTCAGCTTAGAGCAAAGTTTATTGCCTTTATTGCTAATTTTCATTTAACCAGAAAAAGCACAGCTTTTCCCAGTTTAAGTTTCTCTAAACAGCTTTTAAGGAAGAACAGAGATCCTTTGCATGCATTGGAGATAAATTGGCAAATACTCAACTTGACTATGGACATAAGCCACATGAGTTGGCAGCATGTGTTACTCAGGCAGACATCAGTGCATCCTTTGTCCTTCCCTCTAGATCATACAGTCCCAGGAAAAACATATTTCAACAGCCATGTTACAAATGATCATCTTTATCACAAATGCCAATAATATGTTCACTTAAATTTCTTAACAAATTTAGAGTCTGTTGCAAATGTAACAGAAGGCAAAAATGTTGGATTTATGAGAGGGAAAAAAGTAGGTTCTTTTCTTAGATGAATATTTTGAAATATCTGTCCAAATAAATATTGAGAAGAGAAAATGATGGGGCTGGTATAGATTCAAAGTAATATGAACAGCAATGCAATTAGGCCGAGTGAAATTTTATGTGTATTTTCAATTTATATCTGAAATCCAGAGCTCAGGTCCTTTTGTAACTAGAGCTCAATACAAAATTTCAGTTGGATATCCTTATAGGTTAGACAAACCCCTTAGGATTTTACAAACTGAATTATTTGAATCCTACTCTTTAGGTCACACCTTGTCAGTTTATGATGACACCTGAAATTAAATGTACAAAATAGTCTTACTCTGTTATTTCTAGAGTCTAAAATTTACAGGACTGGATTGTATAAGTGGTGGCTTAAGTAAATTAAGGTATAGTTTTAAGATTCACTGCACAACCTCCTTAATGTTCACCAGTAATTTGAGCTCCCATGTCCAATACCTATTTTTATAAAACCATGTCTATCTGCTTAAGTTACTTAGACCCAAAAGGGAAAATCAGGAAGATACGAAGGGCAATGCATAGCGTTCTTTGAAGGGAGCTGTTGGAAAGACAACTGGAATTTTTTTTTTTTCTTTCTAAGCACATTTTCTAGTACTGCCTGATATTTTAAAAGCCCTAGATGATGAACCTGATGCTCACTCCTTTTTTTCCATTGGTTCATTTATTCATTACTTCGTTCAAACTTCATGTGATAAGTACAATGCTACGTATGTGCATGCCCACGCTCTTCGTGCATCACATGCAAATGACAAGGTTGTTCTGAAGAAGCTCCCCCAGGACTGAATACAAGGCCTATAAAGAATCATAGCAGACAATAAAATGATTTCTTATTCTTTGAAACTATGTATTTCATTAAAGAGAAAGTGAAAAACAGTCTTGCAAAGACATCAATGTCTTTTCCCTGCTAGATCTGTTGCTAGTGGGTTAGATGCCAGCACAGCTCTCCCCACAGTTTCCTTCCTGCAGGTGAAATATGGAACCGAAGTTTACAGGATGGGGAAGTAATTCACAGAGCAGGCTGGCTTTCCTGGGCGACTGGTTTTGCTCATAGCAGTGCCCTCTATTAGCCAAAAAGATGGCTAATGGCAGAAACTTTAATACAAACTGTTTATCGTGATGAAGACCCATAAATACAGGTGCATTTTTATAAAATGGAACATTTCCCAAAGAACTCAGATCATACTGAAATCTCAGTCAAAAGAAGTTAATATTCATGTACATTCACATACTCACATACTAACACTTGTTTGTTTATATATGATTTCAATAACCGTCTCTTCAGTTCTACTCAGAAAGAGGCTGTCTTTGTTTAGGCAAATGCATTACCTAGCACTTAGAATTTTAAAAGAGCGATTCTAAAGTAAAGAGTTTATGGGAGACACCAGAGATAGCTAAGCTGAACAGAAATTAGGGTATCCAAAGAGAGAAGTGGGAAAATGTGGTAGGCAATATGGCAAGAGACTGGAATCCACAGAGTCCAGTACCCAAAAATAATGCCCCACAGAGGAACAGCAAGTGGGATTTAAGATTAGTGAACTCTGCTAAGTCGACATATGACTTGTACAGAATGTTTAATGCAAACAAGTTTATAATGGGTACTAAGTTTCAAAATTGATTTGAAAGAACTTATTCTGTGTTTGAGGCAATGTAGAAAAGGGGGTTAAATTCCAGTGCTAGGCTGGGAAAAAACCAAAAAAAGGCATTGAAGAAAAACTTGAAACCAGAGGTTACTTTGTATATGTTAAATTCCGGGAATTTACAGAATTCTTGGGCAAGGCAAAGGACTTTTTCCAAAAATTGAAGTAATAGTTGGTTGGATTTAAAATGATCTAAGTCCCAAATGACAAGGAAAGCATTGATAATATCTGGATGACTAGTAATTTAATAATATAAATCATGTAAATATTTTAAATAAAAGCAGAAACCAATTCAGCATTTTATTGATTATAAAAGTCATCCTTAACATCCTTCAAACAAAACACACACAACTATACACTAAAATGTTGGAGAATGTTGTGCCCCTTCTCACTCCTCCCAGCTCTCATAGGAATGAGGGGGCTTCACATAGGACTTCCTTAATTTCTGGCTAGATAGCCCATTACTGGGCAGAACCTAGAATACTATACTGATAGAACCAGCAGAGAAGCTGATCAGAGAGTAGTGATTTGTACACAGAACTTAGAAAAAAATATTTGTTTCCAGAGGAAAGACTGTAAAACATTTTTCCGTTTTACAAGAGAGAGCCAATGTATTGTTTTCCCCACAAGTCCCTGTTATACATGATAAAACACATCAATAAAAATGGAGAATTATTTAAGCGTGGCCCAACCTCTACTCTTGAAAGATAAAAAAGCTAAGGTCCAGAGAAGTCTTCATAACTAGTTTGTACATGTTTGAGAGTTTGACAGGGTAGTATAATTAGATTCATGGCTTCCTTTAAGTTGATTGTGATTTATCATTTTGCTGCTTTAAATTTTTTGTGAAATACAATGTAATTATCTAATCTGGTCCCTGACTCATGGCTGTCTTATCAATCAGTAGTAATTCATCTATACTATAAAACATTAGCTGTAACAACTACCTAGCTGCAGAGAACAATCTGCACAGACTGCTGGGTCTTTTCTGCTTTGACCCAATCTTCTCGTATATAAATTACCTTAAAATAAATTCTGTGAAAGTCGAGGAATTTGCTACTTCACTATTCGGTCTTAAGACACCTTTATGATTTGGGTATTGTGTACCCCTGCTCCACCATCAGACGAATGTTTACTTTACACAGGCCCTTAGTCCTTGTTTGTACATATACCTTTGATGATGTCGCCTCTGCACATAAGGTATGCACTGCTATGTTTTATGTATCTTTGTCTGGTGACATCACCTCCACCAAAACTTTCACTCACTCCCTCGTGTCCTTCTCTCCCACAGGCTTACCTTTCTTTTCCACCTCCTTTCTCGGTTATGGCACAGCTTCCTCCCACAACAGAATGTAGGACTTCTACTTATTGTATTTCTTTCATCAGTCTCAGTCCAAACATTCACCAATGCTGCTATGTTATGTTTACTTAACTTTCACTTTTTTAAATTTTTACTTTGATTTTTGTCTGAATTTAAGAACTCATCTTGAGCTACCTGAAATATCTATCACACTATCTTTAAGCTGTGCCCACTAAGAACATTTTTTCTCTTGGTCACTCACCATTGGGTCGTCCCTGGGAAACAAAGGTGAGAAAGCAAATCATGGCTCTGCTCATCAGGATCATAGAGAGTGATATCAAAAAAGACAATCAAGCCTGTTAGAGGATGCTGTTTATAACCCAACCAATATTTCTCCTCTAATTTATCTTCTGTCCCAACAGAATCCTAATTCCTCTCAATCAATGGTCTCTTCATGACAGATGTGTCATTTTCTGCATTTAGATGGTGGTGGAGTGTGGATTTTTTTTTCCATTTTATAATTTGAATACATAATTCAAATTAGATTATAATGAGTGCATTTTGAAATTAACAATTTTATGTGGATAATGATTGCAACTTTAACTCCTGGAGGAAAAGATTTTATGATAATAATAAAACTGGAAACACCTTCTTACCTCAGGGAAATTTTAGATTATACACCCACAAATGTGTGTACCTCACAAAAAAATTAACAGTAAGTTAAGAAAATTAGACAGAACTTGTGATTTTTAAACAAATCTTGAAATCCTTTGAGTGTGGGAAAGGGTGGTTGGGCAGGGAGGTGGGGAATGAGGTGAAAATGGGGACAACTATAACTGAACAAAAATTAAAACAAATAATAATTGTTAATATAGTTACAGCCATTTGGTTAATTTTATTTCTTCTTATTTTAAAACTGTTTCATTAAAACACATTTTTTATACTTTCAGTAAAAAATCTAAAAGTTGGAAAACCTTATTTATTTTTGTTTGCTCCAACATATTCTGGAAAGGTATGGCCAGGAATTTGTATTAATTGACATAATTATTTTTAAAATATAGAAGAATAAGAGAATGAGAAGAGGGATACCATGACATCTCAATTCAAGTGTTCAGGTGCTAGGTTCTGCAACTTTACATGAACACTTAAAACATGAGAAGACTTATAGTGTAGAGTTTACTCAAAAACTTGCCAATACAAACAAACAGAAGTTTATATTTCTTGATTCTGAACAGGGTAAAGAGTTTATGCTTAACAAATATGCTATGAACTGCTGAAATTTACCAAATATTTAGATCTCACTTGAAGCTATTAAAAGATAAATGAAACACTTTTTAGTGGTTTAAAACAAAAACTAGAAGGCAATGGAGAGGCATTTATTTATAAAAATGGGACATATTTTCATTAGAGCTTTTCCAATTTTGGATTCCAAGGTTGATCAGACTGAATATATGTATGATATTCTCCTTTCGTTAAAAAAAAAATGTCGTATGTACAAACTAAAACACTATGCCCAGTGACTCTCTCTGTGTATGTGTGAGTCTGTGTGAGCATGTGTGTGGTGAGTGAATTTTTAACAATACATGAGTGCTTCAGAAACTGCTGTTATCTGAGAGCAAAAGCTCAGTAAAAATAGACTGTTGATAACCACAGACTGGAGCTCCCTAATAGCCAAGACAAAGACATAACTTAGTCTGCAATGCTAAGAGGAAGATGACCAGACTAGCCTGGCTATGGTTGCACGTAAGGCCCATTACTTTCACTGTATGTTGTTTTTCCGGCAAACCCAGCCCCATCTCTGTTATGTTCCATCTTATTTCATAGACAGGGCTGCAGATGTTTGTGGGGATGGGATGGGATGAAGTGACTCTCTGCAACACTGTTGGAACCCATTTCCATGCCCTCGTTTTTGTATGCCATCATTTAATGGGTACTGAGTCACATGACAAAAAAGAAGGGGGTAAAAGAAAGGTAAGTGGAGATCTAGAGGCCTGGACTCTAGCATCTGTTTGTTCAGATGTTAGCTGTGTAACCATATACCTTTTATGGAATCATAACATTTTAAAACAAATTGTATCTATGAGATAATTACTCTTATCTGACATCAACATTTTCCAGGTTGGGTATAAATGGCAGAAGCAGGGTCAGGGGAGGTGACAGCCCAGCTTACCCAACTAGTGTGCGCAGGACCCTGGTTTGTCGTAAAAAGCAAAGATGGTTTGAGGCTTCAACACGATGGTACAAATAGAAATTAAAACCTGATTAAAAATGTAAGGAGTCAGCAGTAAAACCTTTTATATACACTGGAAATTATAATACTTGTATTGGATATGTCACCCAGGTATTGTGAAATCAAATAAGATCAGGTCACATTCCAGAAAAAATTTCTGAACTTAAAAATGTATGCAAGGGAAAACAGTACTATTAACTCTGAAACAACATGTAATAATTGTCACATCTCCTTAAATATTTATTTTAAGTTGGTAAAATTGGAAACATAAAATCACATTTCTATGTAATAAATTGTTACTATTTATTTTATTTTTTTGTTCACTCCTGATATTCTTAAATGAAGGAAGCCCTGAAGAAACTCACAATACTTAGGAGCTTGATATCAGAAAATATAAGCATACAAAAATTGCTTTATATATCACATAGTATTTTATTTATTTACTTTAAGTATTTTTATTGATTATGCTATTATAGTTTTCCCCCCTCCATCCCTCCTCCACACTGCACCCCCCAACCCTCCAGCATTTTCCCCTTAATTCATGCTCATGGGTTATACACATAAGTTCTTTGATTTCTCTGTTTCCTATACCATTCTTAACCTCTCCCCATCTATTTTATGCCTACCAATTATGCTTCTTATTCCCTGTATCTTCTCCCCCATTCTTCCCCTCACCTTCCCCACTGAAAACCCCCATGTGGTGTTCATTTTTCTGATTCTGTTCCTGTTCTGTTTGCTTAGTTTTTGTTTTCATTTTTTTAAGTTCAGTTGTTGATAGTTGTGACTTTGTTGTCATTTTAATGTTCATGTTTAATGTTGTCAGTTTAATGTTCAGTTTTGATCTTCTTCTATTTCTTAGATAGGTCCTTTTAACATTCCATATAATAAAGGTTTGGTGATGAAAAACTCCTTTAACTTGACCTTATATGGAAAGCACTTTATCTGCCCTTCCATTATAAATGATAGCTTTGCTGGGTAGAGTAATCTTGGATGTAGAACCTTGCCTTTCATGACTTTGAATATTTCTTTCCAGCCCCTTCTTGCCTGGAAGGTTCCTTTTGAGAAATCAGCTGATAGCCTTATGGGGACTCCTTTGTGGGCAATTGCCTCCTTTCCTCTTGGTACTTTTAAGATTTTCTCTTTATCTTTAATCTTGGGTAACTTAATGACAATGTGCCTTGGTGTGTTCCTCTTTGGGTTCAATTTCTTTGGGACTCTCTGGGCTTCCTGGACTTCCTGAGAGTCTATTTCCTTCACCAGATTGGGAACATTTTCCTTCATTATTTGTTCAAATAAAATTTCAATTCCTTGCTTTTGTTCTTCCCCTCCTGACAACCCTATGATTCTGATGTTAGAGCATTTAAAGTTGTCCCCAAGTTTCCTAAGCCTCTCCTCATTTTTTGAATTTTTGTTTCTCCATTCTGTTCTGGTTGGATGTTTATTTCTTCCTTTTGTTTGAAATCATTGATTTGGGTCCAGCTTTCCTTCCCTTCCCTGTTGGTTCCCTGTATATTTTGCTTTATTTCACTTTGGGTACCCTTCATTTGTTCCTTCACTTTGCAGCCGAGCTCAATCAATTCTGTGAGCATCCTCATTACCATTGTTTTGAACTCTGCATCAGATAGGTTGGCTACTTATTCTTTGCTTAGCTCTTTTTCTGGAGTTTTTATCTGTTCTTTCACTTGGGCCATATTTCTTTGTCTTGGTGCACCTGTTATGTTGTAAGGGGGCAGGGCCTTAGGTATTCACCAGGTTCACCAGGGCGAGGTAATCCTCTTTGCTGTATCGTGGTGCTGTCTGTGGGAGAGGGGTTAGAGAGGGAACAATGCCACTTGCTTGTTCTGTGCTAGCCCCACTTTCCAACAAACTTTCTCCTGTGAGGCTGGGAGTTTCTCCTGTGGTGGCAATCCCCACAGCAGTAGTTTATAGCTAGCTTTGAGTCTTTAGTTTCCCATTCAGCCAGCCCTGCCTTGTCTTCACAGTCCTCTCCCTTGCTGTGTGTCCTCTCCAGTGGGCTGCCAAGTCTTGCCTCCTACTGGTCTGAGTGAATGTTTCTTTAACTCCTTGGTTGTTGGAGTTCTATGCAGTTTGATTTTCTGGCACTTCTGGTTATTTATTGTTTTTAGATTCATTGTTATCCTTCTTTTGGTTGTATGAGGAAGTGAAGCATTTCTACCTATACCTCCATCTTGACCAGAACTCATGTATCACATAGTATTTTTTATATTATTTCTCTAATTCAGGAAGATTTTTAAATCAACATTTATCTAACTAGCAATCTCTATGTAGAATTTCCTGATGTAAAGACAGGGTTCAAATACAATTCCAGTGACATATTTTTAACTTAATGTGAGTAACAGAGGCGGGACTTGAAAGCCACAAAACTATATTCTAACAGAAATATTTGTCAAAGTTTTTAAAAAAATATTTTTGTTGTTATTCTATTATAGTTGTCCCAATTTCTACCTCTTTGCCCTCTTCCACCCATCCCAACTCCACCCACCCCAACCTCGCACTCCCACAGTCAATGTCCACACTGTTGTCCATATCCATGTGTCATTCATACATGTTCTTTGTCTAGTCCCTTCCCCTTCTTTCCGCCATTTTCCCCCACCCCTCCCCTCTGGTCACTTTCGGTCTGTTCCATGTTTCCATGCTTGTGGTTCTATTTTGTTCATTAGATTCCTCTTTTAAGTGAGATCATATGATAGTTGTCTTTCAACAGATGGCTTATTTCACTTAGCATAACTATCTCCAGTTCCATCCATGATGCTGCAGATTGTAGCAGTCCCTTCTTTCTTTCTGCTGTGTAGCATTCCATTGTGTAAATGTACCGCAGTTTTTTGATCCACTTATCTACTGATGGGCACTTAGGCTTTTCCAGAACTTGGCTATTCTAAATAGCACCACTGTGAATGAAGGAATGCATAAATTCTTCTGAATTTGTGACTCAGGATTCTTAAGGTATATTCCCAGCAGCATAATTGCTGGGTCAAAAGGCAGTTTGATTTTTATGTTTTTTTTTTTTTTTTTTTAAGGAAATTCCACACTGTTTACCATAGTGGCTTCACCAGTCTGTATTCCTACCAACAACTAGGGTTCCCTTTTCTCTGAACCCATGGCAGCACTTGTAGTTGTTGATATGTTAATGAAGGCCATTCTGACCAGTGTGAGGTGGTATCTCATTGTGGTTTTAATTTGCATCTCTATGATGACTAGTGATGGAGCATCTTTTCATATGTCTATGAACCTCTGCCTGTCCTCTTTGGACAAGTGTCTATTCATCTCCTTTGCCCACTTTTTAATTAGATTGTTTCATTTCCTGGTGTCAAGTGCTATGAGTTCTTTATGTATTTTGGAGATCAAACCCCTGTCCAATGTATCATTAACAAATATGTTTTCCTATACAGTCAGTTCCCTTTTAATTTTGATAGAACATTGAAGAAAGAAATTAAGGAAGATACAAATAAATAGAAGCATATACCGTGTTCATGGACTGAAAAAAATAACATTATTAAAATATCTATACTACCCAAAGCAATCTATAGATACAATATGATTCCTATTAAAATACCAATGGTGCCCTGGCTGGTGTGGTTCAGTGGATTTACTGATTGACTTCAAACCAAGGGTCACCAGTTCCATTTTCAGTCAGGTCAACATGCCTGAGTTGTAGGCCAGATCTCCAGTACAAGGTGCTCGAGAGGTAGCCACACATTAATGTTTCTCTCCCTTTCTTTCTCCCTCCCTTCCCCTCTCTAAAAATAAATAAATATTTAAAAAATAAAATATCAATGGCATACTTCACAGATCTAGAATAAATATTTCAAAAATTAATATGTAACCAAAAAGGGCCCCAAATAGCCTCGGCCATCTTGAGACAGAAGAACAAAGTAGGACGGAACACAATACCTGATATCAAACTATACTACAAGGCCAGGATAATTAAAAAAGCCTGATACTGTCATAAGAACAGGCACTTAGACCAATGGAACAGAATGGAGAACCCAGAAACAAACCCAAGTCTCTATAGTGAGTTAATATTTGACAAACAGGGCAAGAGCATACAATGGGGTAAAGTAGCCTCTTCAATAAATGTTGTTGGGAAAACTGGACTGGTACATGCAAAAAATTAATCTAGACCATCAACTTACACCATGTACCAGAATAATTAAAAAATGGCTAAAATTCTTAAGTATAAGTCATGACACCATAAAAGTCCTAGAGGAAATCATAGGTGGGGAAATTTCAGGTATCCACATAACAATATTTTTGCCAATATATCTCCTAAGGCAAGGAAAATAAAGGAAAAAAAAATAAACAAATGGGATTACATCAAACTAAGGAGCTTCTGTACAGCTAGAGAAACCATCATCAAAATGTCAAAGTTTTAGCAGGAAAGGAACAGATTAATATCTGAAGTTAGATAAATAGGAAAGGAAAAGAAGTTTGTTCTGGTGAAATAAATTATCTTGATATTGGAGTACTCATGCATGTTGCTTGTTGATTCCTTGACCTATAATACCAGGCTCTTTTGCTGTTTATTATTATGATTATTATTTAAACAGAGACTAGTGGGGTAGATTCAGCTCCTACTCATATTTCTGTTGCTTTTTTCCTTTAACGATGGAAGGAGTTAGTTTAGTATGGATTAACAACTTAACGAAAGTGATGCTTTTAAACTTAGTATTCTTATTTTTGGTGATATCATTGTCACTTAAGTATCTTCTACCATGAAATAAAAGAGGAAAATAAGTAGATAATCTCACACTGATTCAGAACTGATTAAGTTTTTTTCTCACTTTTTGTAAATAAATTCACATGAAGATAAGGTTGCTATATAATGAAGAAGTTCAGTCTAGAAAGAATGTGAAAAGTCCAACTCAATAGATTTGCCACTGGTTGTGGAAGTGGCATTTCCTCTGGTTGCTTAGGTTGGTATTACAGAGTGGTCCCCAGGAGGGAGATGGAAGACTACATAGGATTATTTCATGCTCTATGACAACTGTCTCATATCCTCTACTTATTTTTAAATAAAAAAGAATAGATTCCTTTTAATATTAGGTAAGCTATCTGTTCCATTTGAGGATGCAAATGAATTATTACTATTTAAGTGACATTATATAATATTGTGGGACTTCTGCCAAGATGGCGGTGTAGGTAGACACACTGCACTGCCGCTCACAACCAGAGAGTTTAAACAATGAAGTCAATAGCGAAAAATAAACCACCAGAACGGACAGAATCGAACTGAAGGGAAGTCCGACACCCAGGAAGTTGGGGAGGACGTACATCCAGGCCGGTAAGCGGGGCAGAACCGAGCAGAGGAGCAGAGTGAGAGGCAGTTTGCCCGGAGGAACTCACCCCATGAGCGCCTAAACAAAACACGACCCCGAGCAATGGGTGAACCTCGCAGGCCGGCGGCGTAACTGGAGAGGCCAGTGGGAACCAGCCGAGACTGGAGGAAAAGGCAGTGGGGAACTGGGGAGCAGAGGGTGGTAGGGAGTGGCGGTGAACAGCAGACACCATTGCTCCCTCCCAGGCCCCGCCCCCAGAGGAAAGGTCACAAAAAAGTGACTCAGGTTGCCAGGCACCGACAAATACCTAAGACTCCGACAGCTGCGCTGAGATAAAAAAAGAATGAAAATGGCCAAAACGAAAGATCAGACCAAATTACAACTAACGGACGAAGAGATAGCCAAATTAACAGATTCCCAGTTTAAAACACTGGTAATCAGGATGCTCACAAAACTGGAAGAAATAGTTGAACAAATGAACAATACGATAAAGATAATGGAGGAAGATTTACAGGGAACCAATAGGGAAAAAAAGGAAGTTGGATCTCAAACCAATGGGGTGGACCAGAAGGAAGAAATAAGAATTCAAAAAAATGAGGAGGGACTCAGGAACCTCAGAGACATTTGTAAACAACCCAACATCTGGATCATAGGGCTGCCAGAAGGACAAGAGGAACACCAAGAAGTTGAACGTATTTTTGAACAGATAATGAACGAGAACTTCCCAAATCTGGCAAAGGAAATAGGCTTCCTAGAAATCCAAGAAGCTCAGAGAACCCCAAAGAAGCGGGGCCCAAAGAGGAACACACCAAGGCACATCATAATAACATTACCCGAGGTCAAGAATAAGGAAAGAATCTTACAAGCAGCAAGAGAAAAGGAGACAGTTACCTACAAAGGAATTCCCATAAGACTGTCAGCAGATTTCTCTAGGGAGACCTTCCAAGCAAGAAGGGGCTAGAGAGAAATATTTCAAATCATGAAAAGCAAGGACTTACAACCAAGAATAATCTATCCAGCAAAACTTTCATTTAGAATGGAAAGGTAGATAAAGTGCTTCTCAGATAAGGTCAAGTTCAAGGAGGACATCATCACGCAGCATTTACTATATGAAATGTTAAGGGGTTTTATATAAGAACTCATGAGAGAAGGCACCAAGGCCAGATCAGCTACCGGGGAACTCAGATCAGCCACAGCCAAGACGCTTGTGAGGTAAGCAAGCAAAATACAACCAGAGAAACAAATTATAACCAGAGACATTGAAATTTAGAACAATCTGGCAGTAACCAGAGAGGAAGGGGAAGGGGATAATGGGGACAAGGGTATTCAGGAACTGCTATAAAGGACATATGGACAAAACCACGGGGGAGGGTGGAAGCAAGGGAGGGAGGTGGGTTTGCCTGGGTTTGGGGGTGGGAGTAAACGCAGACAACTGTAGGTGAACAACAATAAAATAATTTTTAAAAAATAATTAAAAAATAAATTTAAAAAATAAATAAATGACATTATATAATATTGTTTGCCTTAAATTAATGATAATATAATCTCAAGTTAATGAAAAACCACTGTGTCTCAAACACTGTCCTATGTGTATTGCATAAACCTTCTCATTTATTTCATATAAAAAAAGAAAATAAGAGCTAGGCAATCTCAATATCTTTTTCATACAAATGGACATATTGAAGCTTAGAGAAGTTCATTAGCTGGAGACAATAGAGAGCCAGGATTTTAACTCAGGCTGTCTAAATCTGAAGTCCACCCAACTAGCCATGAGACACGGTACTGTAATTTATTTGTAGTCTTTTGCTTTAATTATAAATTGGTGTTGAGAGATGCACATACAGGACAACCTTGAGATTTATAAAGTCTTTATTCACAGTTTTACAATGACAATAAAATTTAAGGGTAGTTTAAGAAAAACTAGAAAAGATATATTTTTGTGAAGGAAATTCTATACTATGAATACTTTTAAAACATTAATTTTAAGCATGATGGTTTGGTATTTCTTTCATTGAATGGATGATACTTAGGTGATTATTTTAGTTGATTAAAGCAGTTTCATAAAAAAAAATCAGGTCTTAATACCTAGACCCGGATTATGTCTATTCAAATATAAGCTACAAATGGCATAGGGCTCTTGTATCTGGATGTGCTGCCTATGCACTGCTCAAGGTCTCTTAACTTATAGAGCTAGCATGTCTGAAATCCAATCAACTCTTTGCTCACCAAACTGTGACTGATATTGTACATTCAACCCCAAAAGACACCTTTTGTTGTGGGCAAGATTACTGGTTTGGTTAATAGGCCCCTGAAGTCAAAAAAAGCAAAGCTAAGGCTGAGTGGCAAGATGTAGAGATGATACTGATATTCAAGAAAACCCTCCAATAGGCCATTTGGTGGATCAGTCCAGGAGTAGATCTTAAGAATATCAAACATAAGATAATGTGTGAATATAACCAGCATCAACAAGATTAGAGAACAATGAGTCAGTTGAGGCAAGGACATTCCTACCATTGGATTCAGAGACTAATTTGAACAGAGCACTGCCTAGAGTCCAATCTTTACCTACCACAAAGTTACATTATTGGAGCAGCTTTCTCAGAAATCAGTACCTGAGAGAAATTGCATTTTAGTCATGTATTGTCAAAGGTTCTTTATTAGGATATTTATTAAAAAAATTTGTTCAAGAAATTCTATCTTCCAATATCTAATACTTTCATATATATACATACATATGTACATATATATTTAAATTCTCATAGCATTAAATTAAGATAACACTTAAATATTGAAGGGCATTTATCAAGTTATCTCTGCTTTCTCAAATTGGATTTATGGGTTCAAAAAAATTCTCTAGATAAACATTTATAGGAATGTTCTACACTTAAATTCACTATTCATCTTCTCACTTAAATAAATACTTACCAGCTCTACTCTATCTACAAGAAAGATGGATATAAAAGTAGCCAGTAGTAACACAGGATAATAATATGTTCATCTTCTAATTTTCTACATTAAGTCAATTCAAGACAAAAAGTATACTGCAATATAGGGGATAATAATAGGGGGAAAATTATCCAAGTGCCTTTCCAAATCTATTTAAAATGAAAGGGTATGAGTATTCCTGAAATTAAATAATTGACAGGTTCCAAGGGGACTTCAATTTGAAAATGTACACAATGTAAATAATTATTTATTACCTTTTACTACAATAACTTTCTGGTGGTCTGGTGGCTAGAATTTCTTCTTCCTATTAAAAACTATAGTATATTTTAGTTCAGAAACATATATCTCACCAAATAGCAGTAGTTACATGGAGAAATAAAGTGAGAGATCTCTTTAGCAACATTGCTACACATATAATTTATTCCTTTTATCTTATATTCAAATCAGCTTAGTTTCTTTAATAAGATTGATACAATTTAGATTCCATAGGGAAGGATTTTTTCTCTCTACTTTTTTTCATGTTTCTTTTTCCTGTAGAGAGAGAAACAACAGAGTTTTGGATATATATTTGCACTAATTATGTCTTATGAATTCAATTCCAGCTGTAGCCCAGCTGAACTTGAAGCAATGTATGATTTTGTTAGATTCTAATTGGCATTTTCATATTACTTTCATGTAAAACCAATTATCAACATACCTGGTTTCCCATGGACACTTTTATAAAATAAATAACCAGGTAGAAGTCATTAGGTAGACACCAACTGAAATATTTTTTCTTTTAATAATAATAAAGTTGTATGATTTCATTAACTTCAAAAAACTACCTTTATTGTATGAGCATCAATAATGCCTAAATTTCCTTAACTTGAAAAATAAAAAAATTATGTATAATCTGGAATACAATGCCTTGTTAACCTTTTACAATTTAAATATCATGCATTTTATTTTATTTTTTATTTAATTTTGTATTTTTTTGCCATCACCATTTAGTCAGCTTATACCCTCCTCCCTGCCAGCATTCACCACATTGTTGTCTATGTCTATGAGTCCTTTATCCTTTTCCGCAAACCGGTAAATGTGATTCACCACATTAACAAAGGATAAAAACATGATCATATCAATAAATGCAAAAAAAGCATTTGATAAAATCCAGTACCAATTTCCCATAAAACCTTTCAGCAAAGAGGGAATAGAGTGACCATATCTAAATATAATAGAGGTCATTTATGAAAAAAATCACTATCAGCCAAATCACTCAATAGGCAAAAACTCCAAGTGTTTCACCACCCAATCAAAGTTGATCACACTATTCAATAAATGTTTTCTTTCTCTCACAGGGGACCACTATGCTAGGTTAAGATTATGACAGTCACTATTTTAAGGATCTCATAGTATAGGGAGGGAAGTAGACTAGTATATTGGAATATTATATTATTAAGGCGGGATGATACGGGAGCACATAATCTAATCATGAGGGCTTGGGAAAAACATAAATTGGATATACTCCCATAATGATTAACAGGAATAGGAATACTGTTGTAAAGAATATAAAAGTATTACTTTCTATTCCTTTTTAAACTATCTTTCAGAAGATACTTAATATGTGACTGTTCAAAAAACACACTGCACACATAAGGATCTATGCTCAATAAAACCGTTGGGAAGTTTGCTGTACAGCAACCATTGATGTTAATTGTCATCCTGTGGTGAAATCTGCATATGTTGCTTCAGGAAACTAAAAGAGCACATGAAATGCTATATTCTAGCTTGTCAGATAGCAGTTCCTGGTTGCGCTTACCTGGAGCAAACAATTTGAGAAAGAAACTGTTTCCTAGCTTACTCCCTCCATTTCATACATTAAGAGTTAATACCAAGAGAAAACTGTGGTGAACTTGGCATACTGAAAGAATTCTCACCTTCAAATTTGTAAAGCCTCAATATACTTCCTTTAGAAGCTTCCATAACTTCAAAAAGAACTCTGAGCCACCAAAATCCCTGAAGTCCCCACACTGGTCCACAAAGGAGTATGTGCCTTCCAGTGATATTTAGGTTTTGCCAGGAATGTAAGTATGATAGATGTTGGGGCCATCCACATTTGAATTCAAATTCAAATAAATGCTATGCCTGGGCTTCTCTGTAAATAAAGCTTTCTCCCAGGGAAATATAAAATAGAAGTTATTTGAAAAGAAACCTATGCTATTCTTTTAAGTAGACTCTTGAAGTTAAACTAAATACCAGCCTTTTATTTTCTCACCTAAGCTCTGGATCCTGAGCAAAATTTAAAAATCAGTTGTGTGACAGGTGGTTGTGATGATTGCTGATCATGGTGGTATTTCTACCTTGGCTTATCTTTAACCTAAATTGTTTGTTGGAGTTGATTGAATCTACCACATATTTGGAGTAGTCATTTCGTTGCAGCTTTTCCAAATCAACCCAAATGGTGGAATAACTTTTGGGGGAAAATTTAAAGAAATAAATATAAATTGTAATTACTCAATGTTTCCATTTGTTCTGACATATATGAACATCAAAATTTTTGCTGAGAACACCCAAATTAATTTCTTAAATTATTTATGTATATATTAAGGCTTGTGGAAAATATTTTAAGCAAACTGAAAATCAGAGAATATGCGAAGAAATTTTATACATATAAGACCTTTCAATGCCCTAAGTTTTAAATAGATAAGATGCATTAAAACAACAAAATGTTTTGGTGAGTTCAGTTTCCATCAGCGTGTATTGTATTTTTTCAATGTTCACTTAGTAATGGAGAATTTCAGCACAAGATGGAGGTAAACAGGAGTTAGATTAAAGAATACTGAAAAAAAATGTGTGAAAGGTAAAATTAGCACAAATTGATTGAGATACTAACATTTATTTCTGTCACGTAAAAGGTACTCTTCATTGACAGGATATTTTGGGTTTTTCTGTTTTGTTTGCCTTGTTTTGTTTTAGAGCCACTTTTTTCCCTTAAGATTTTTTCTAAAGGAAAGCACTATAGAATCAAAAGAACTGAACTGTGAATCAGAAAAAAAAACCTGAATCTATAATTTCATTTTGGACAAGTTAATTATCTTTACTGGGTTTTGTCCCATCTTTAGTAAAAACATAAAAGAGTTATGTACCCTCCTCTCTCTATTCAGTTGATATCACACTAATACAGTTGACCACACCACCTTATTTGTTTAGTTACAAAGTCCTCCTAATCTGCCTTCTTGCCTGCAGATTTACTGCTTATAGTCCATTTCCTACACTGAAACCAGAGTAACTTTTGATGAAATTGTGTCCTACTCACTTAACGCTGAGGTGGCTCTGCACTGGGTCCAGGTGAATCCCAATTTCTTACCTTAAATTGTGTCCCTACCATAACATTCCTTCTTCAGTTCCATTTTTCATCTCTTTCCCTTTGCTCTCCCTGACTGGGCTCGCCAGATTCCTCTGGCTAAGTTTTGACCAACTATGGGGCCTTAACTTCAGGTCGTTTGCTTGCTTGAAAAAGATTTCCTTGAATTCAGACTGGATCGAACCCTCTCCTAACAATTTTCTACAATGCCCTTTACCTCCCCAACATCCCTTTCTCCTCATTTTATTGCAACAACTTGCTTAGTGTCTGATTTCTAAGAAGTTTTATTTTATTAGGGTCAAGGCTTGTCTGTATCTTTCACTGTCACTCCTGTGCTTAGCACAGGACTGAAAAAGCATCCAGAAAGCATTCAACGTGTTTTCGTTAAACATGTGGACAAATTAATAAATAATTAGATGAGTTCTATTCAGGCATAAAGAGTATGGACTGATCTGCATTATTTTCTCATTGCTAAAAGACAAAATGCTCCTTTCTCATCTTTCACACCAAAGAATAATTTTAAGGTTTTTAGAACTCATTACTTTGCTTTTTCCAACAAGATTCCTTCTGATTTATAGAATTTGAATGTTTAAAAAAAGTACAACTTGAACATTGCATTAAACCTAAGTGAAATTAGTGCATGTTATAGCCAAACTTTGAGATGTAATGGCATATAAAACTGATAGAAAAAATATGATGGTTGATAATAGACATACTTATATTTCTTCAAGATATCTGCAAATACGAAAGGCATTTTAAGCTAATTTTAATAATTATTTAAAGGAAGTGATATAATTGACTAATTAAATTTACCAAACAAGTCAATAAATTCACAATTTTTGTGAATGGTCTGATTTGTTTAAAATTTTATAATTGTTAAATGTTTCTAATTTTTCAAGTTGAGTAATGCGATTCCATTAAACTATTGTCTTTACATATAATATGCTTAAACTTTTCTGTAATAGAAAGTTAAATGATACATAACCAACAATTTATAATAAGACAGAAATGTAGGAAGTTTGGAAACAAAAATAATCTTTGTCATATTTGTATTTGTCCTAAAACCTGTGTTTCCATATAGGAATCCCCAAATTTGCAGGGATTCATTAATATTCAATGGTCATTCAATTTGAGGTCAATTAGGTAAGGATAGATTAGGATACAACATATTTGTGATGTTCTTCATTACTTTCCCAATGGAGTGAGCCTGTCAAAATGTCATTAATTTGAAAATACATTAATTCTTACCGTGTGACTCTAGAAGCGGTTAGTGTAGTGTCCAACTCACTACTTGGCCTGCCTGCCAGTGGGAATTTCGTACTCAAAATGTAATTACTTTAGCTTTTTAGAAATACATTCTTGTCATTTATTTTTAAAGAAGAAAATGTCAACACCAAGAGATTTCACACACAATGCATTAGAATCTATGGCATATTTTGCATGGCTGGTTAAAAGATAACCCAAGCAAAATGCATGCAGTAAGTTGACTTGTAACTCTGCTGAATGAGAGAAAATGTGTTCTTATCCATAATACATATGAGAGTGTTTGTGTAAGATATGCACAGTCCAAGTTACATCTCGCTCTGACCAATAACTGCTCCCATAATAGCTGCTCGCTTGAGGCATATATCAGGAAAAATATGCTTCCTGGGCCAATTTAGATATGGTAAAACAAGTTTTTGCAGACATTACTATGAGGAAAGAACTCCGCCTGCATAAGCCATATAGCATAATAGAATGATTATTGTGCTGGTGTGTGAAGCTGGTGAAGACACATTTATTGAGGAGACCTTATTTGTAGTGCACAATCCCAGATGCTGCCTTGGGTACCAACATGAATTAAAGGAACAGGCATTGCCCTCTGGCACCTTTTAATCTAGTTCAGAGATGTCATACAATAACTAAATTAATAGCCATCATAAAATAAAATAGACTTAAGTAGAAATAGTGTAACTTCCTGTAGTAAAATTGTGTTTCTACTATAACACAGCATCAATATAAGTACAGAAAAGATTGGATTTAGAGTGAAGGAAAATTAACCAAAATGATGTTTTTTTATTAATTTTGTTTTTGTGAAAGAAAGATTTTAGTTTTACAGCATATAATAGTAAGGACAAAATAAAAACCAGCAATAAGAGGAATGGAGTCAGATAGTAGAAAAGCTATGTAAAATATTATGAGATACTAATAAACAATCTCAACATGTGAGAGAAAGCAAATTAAGTACGTTTTTATTATAAGTATTCTGTTGAGATAGGTCGTATATAGATGGGACCTTAGATTACATGCACTCTAGTTTATTATTGCTTATTATTTTAATTTATGAGTTATCTTCCTAACTTCTACAAGCACGAACATACACAACAGATATTAGAACTAGGTTAAATCCTTGAGAACAAATAGGACATCTCGCCCCATGTGTGTTTATTATGAGCTGAATTTGTATCCCTCCCAAGTTAATATGTTGAAGTCCTAACCTCCAGCACCTCAGCATGTGACTATATTTGAACAAGGGATCCGTAAAGAAGCAATTATATTAAAAGGAAATAATTTTGGTGGACCTAAATTCAATATGACTAGTGATTGTATAAGAAGAGAACATTTAGAGCAAACATGGACAGAGAAAAGATGATGTGAGATACAGAGAGAAGATAGCTATCTACAAGACAAGAAGAAAGGTCTGGACCGATTCCCCATCATGGCCCTCAATAACACTCAGCCTGCCAACACCTTGATCCCAGACTTCTATCTACTAGAGATGTGAAAAATAAATTTCTGCTCTTGAAGCCACCCAGTCTGTGGTACATTGTTAATGGAAGCCCCCCACAAACTAATTCAGTATTTAAAATACATAAACCTTAAAACAGCCTGGAAACATTGTAAAATGTTTGATAGTACATCAGATTTTGTATCCTGTATATTTATGTATTGCTCAGCTAAGCATTGTAGAACAGACTGAAAATGTACCATCTACATCTGTACATTTTGCTGACATAAGTGCTTCAAGTAAGTACAGAATAGTACTTCGTTTCTTAGACATACTATAGCAATCGTTAACAAAAAGTGTTATGCATTGGGCTGCTTGAGCGTAGTAGCCAGTCACTAATTGACTGAAGTATATAACAAGCATGTTTATGTTTTCTATAACAAAAAAATAGATATTTAGTCAGTGGAAGAGAAAACAAAGAGCTTGATCATGCAGTCTTTAAATAGGAAATATTTTTGTTCATGTTCTTGGGGAAAAAAAGAGAAAACTGAATTTAAGATAAATTCAGCAAACTATATCGGATTCTTAAAAATACCATATTTGATTACAAACTGAAGATCCAAATGAACTTGGAGTCCACATTTACTAGAGAAATTTTATCCTTCCATTTATACTTACTGTAAATAATTTTTAAAAACTCATATGGGGCATCTGAAAATTTTTAGGCACTACTTTTTAAAGACCAAGAAGCCCTCTGGGAGACTTTTTCATTTCCTTGACAGATAGTTTAGTTTTAAACTACATACTTTCCTTTGAGGAATGAGAGATGAAAAGCCTGCTATAAAACTGATTTGGAATCTACATAACAGAAAGCTTTGTAAGAAGTAGTACTAACCAAGAATAGTCCTTCACAAGTATATGTCCAAATATTAAAATGCCACTCAGATCTGAGGAGCATTCCCTCCCCAATCATCCCCACAAAAGTGTATTTATACTCTTAATTGTCATATTTGAAAAAGGAAAATGGTAGGCTTTTACTTATGACAGTTGCTTTTCAAGATTGCCTGTCCTTCAAATTGTATGTTAGGCATACCCATTTTAACACAGTGGAACATGTATATTTCTAAAAACATTTTAAATGTAAATGTGTTTATAGTGTTTATAAAATGAAATGGTGAAATATTTATATGCATGTTTCTAATCTTTTTTTAATTTTAAATTTTATTTTAATTATTTTAAATTTACACTTCTTGAGTTTTTTAAATTTATTGTATTTATTTCCATTACCATTTAGTTCTCTTATAACTGCTGCCCCCCACAATCACCACACTGTTGTCCACACGCGTGAGTCCTTTTTCCTTTTTTCTCAGTCCCTCCACTGCCTAGCATCTCATTCCCCGATCTGTCATCCTGCTGTCTATCTATGAGTCTGTCTCTAAATTGCATATTAGTTTAGTTTTTCATTAGATTCCACATATGAGTGAGATCATATGGCATTTGTCTTTCTCTGACTGGTTTATTTCACTTAGCATAATGTTCACTAGGTCCATCTATACTGTGATGAAAGGTACAATTTTCTTATTTTTTACAGCTAAATAGTATTCCATTGTGTAAATGTACGGTAGTTAATTTATCCACTCATCTATTGATGTACACTTGGACTGCTTCTATATCTTGGCCATTACAAATAACACTGAAATAAATATAGGGATGCTTATGTTCTTTCAAAATAGTTTTTTAGGTTCCTTTGTATCTATTTTCATAAGTGGGATCACTGGGTCAAAAGGCAAATCCATTTTTACATTTTTTAGGTATCTCCATAGTGATACCCACAGTGGTTGCACCCATTTGCATTCCCACAAACAGTGCAAAAGGATTCCCCTTGTTTCACTTCCTCTCCAGCACTTGTTTATTGATTTATTGACGATAACCATTCTGACAGGTGTGAGATGTTATCTCATTGTGGTTTTAATTTACATTTCTATAATGATTAGTGATGTTGAGCATCTATCTATTGGCCATCTGTATGACCTCTTTGGAGAAATGTCTTTCAAGCCCTTCGCTCATTTTTTAATTGGGTTGTTTGTCTTCTGATGTTGAGTTTTTTAAGTTCTTTATAAATTTGGGATATTATCCCCTTATTAGATGTACTAGCAAATATGTTCTCACATTCTGTTGTTTGTCTTTTTATTTTCCTGATGTTTTTCTTTGCTGTGCGATAAAGTTTAAAATTGATTTAGTCTCATTTGTTTATTTATTGTTTTGTTTCCCTTGCCTGGGGAGATATATCAGATAAAATATTGCTATGAGCTATGTCCAAGATTTTGCTGCCTATGTTTTCTTTAAGGATTTTTATAGTTTTGGATCTATCATTTAAGCCATTGATCCATTTTAAATTTATCTCCAGTGTGGTGTAAGAATGTGGTCTAGTTTCATTTTCTGCATGTATCTGTCCAATATTCCCAACCCCATTTATTGAATAAACAGTCCTTAGCCCATTGTATGTGCTTGCTTCTTCTGTCAAAGATTAATTGAGTATAAAGTTGTGGGCTTATTTCTAGGCTCTCTATTCTGTTCCATTGATCTATGTATCTATTTTTATGCCAGTACCATGTTGTTTTGATTACTGTGGACTTATAGTATAATTTTATATAAGGTAACATGATTCTTCTTTCTCAGAATCACTGTCACTGTGTGGAGTTTTTTGTGGTCCCATAAATTTTTTTGAAATATTTGTTCTAGTTATGTGAAATATGTTATTGGAACCTTGATAGGAATTTTATTGAATCTATAGATATAGGCAGTATAGATGTTTTAATGTTAATTCTTCCTACCCATGAACATGATATGTACTTCCATTTATCTGTATGTCTTTCAGTTTCTCTCTTTAGTGTCATAATTTTCTGAGTACAGTTCTTTTATACCCTTGGTAAGTTTTATTCTTAGGTATTTTATTTTATTTTTTGAAACAATTGGGTATGGATTTATTTTCTTAATTTTTCTTTCTGTTATTTCGTCATTGGTATATAAAAATGCAACTGATTTCTGGATATTAATTTTGTATCCTGCTACTTTGCTGAATTTACAGTTCTAGTAGTTTCTTGGTAGAATCTTTGGGTTTCTCCATGTATAGTGTCATGTCATCTGAAAATAAAGACAGTTTTACTTCTTCCTTTCCAATTTGGATACCTTTTATTTCTTCTTCTTGTCTGATCTCTGTGGCTAGGACTTCCAGTACTAAGTTGAGCAAGAGGGGTGAGAGCAGATATGCCTGTCTTGTTCCCAGTCTTAAGGGGAACACTTGTAGTTTTTGCCTGTTGAGTATGATGTTGACAGTGGGTTTGTCATATATGGCTTTTATTATGTTTTGATATGTTCACTGTATTCACATTTTGCTTAAAGACTTTATCATAAACGTGTACTGGACTTTATCAAATGTGTTTTTTTTTCCTGCATCTATTGATATTGCCATGATTTTTTATCCTTCATTTGGTTATGTGTTGAATCACATGTAGTAATTTGTAAATATTATACCAACCTTGCATTCTTGTAATAAATCCCACTTGATCATGGCATGTGACATTTTTTATGCATTGCTGTATTCCATTTCCTAATATTTTGTTGAGGATTTTTAGGCATGTATGTTCATCAAGGACATTGGCTTATTATTTTCTTTTTTTGTAGTGTCTTTTTCTGGTTTTAGAATTAGGATAATGCTGGCTTCATAAAATGAGCCTGGGAGCCTTCCTGCCTCTTGAATCTTTTGAAATAGTTTGAGAAAGAAAGATGTTAGTTCTTCTTGGAATGATTGGTAAAATTAACCTTCATAGCCATCTGGTCTAGCGCTGTTGTTTGTTGGGAGATTTGAGATTACTGCTTCAATTTTACAAGGTGCAATCTCTCTATTTAGATTCTCAGATTTTTCATGATTTAATTTTGGAAGATTGTACATTTCTTGGAATTTACCATTTCATCTAAGTTTTCCAATTTGTTGGTATATAGTTGTTGATAATATTTTCTTACAATCCTTTGTATTTCTTTGGTGTTATTTCTCCTGCTTCATTTTTGATTGCCTTTTTTGTGTGCCTGCTCATTTTTTCTTGATGAGTCTGAGTAAATGTTTGTCAGTCTTGTTTGTCTTTTCAAATAACCAGTTCTTAAATTCCTTCATCTTTTGTGTCATGTTTTTAGACTTTATTTATTTTATATCTGCTCTGATCTTTATTATTTCCTTCCACCCATTCAGTTTGTACTCTGTTTGTTGTTCTTTTTCAAGTTCCTTTTAGTGTAAATTTAGATCATTTTAGTATTTTTTTCTTTTTTAAGTTAAACCTGTAATGTTATGGAATTTCCTCTTAGATTGCTTTCCCTGTGTCCCACATATTTTTGATCACTTTGTTCTCATTGTCATTTATTTTTTCCCTACCTTGTCTTCCAAATCACTGATTCAATCCTCTTCTTCATCTAACCTATTGTTTATTTTTCTGGTCTAGTGTTTATTTCTGATATTGCATTCTTTATTTCTGACTAGTCCTGTTTTATGGTTTCAATGTCTTTTTTCATGTTGTTGATTATTACTCTAAACTCTTCATCTGATAAATTGCTTGCCTCCATTTCATCTAGTTCTTCTAGAGAATTCTGTTATTCTTTCATTTGGGACCTGTTTTTTTGTTTGTTTGTTTGTTTGTTTTTTCCCCCATTTTGGCTGCCTCTTTGTGTTTGTTTCTATGTACTAGGCAGATCTACAAGACTCTGGTGCAGATCTAAGTCAAACCTTGCATTTGGCCATGGACAACCTGCTTGGAGCTATCAGCAATCATCAGTATGTGGCTCCCTCTGCTGGCCTGGGTGAGTGCAGAAAGAGCCAAGCTGTGCGCCAAGACCGGCTTTTATCACTACTGGGCTCAAGGAAGTTCAGCTGAAGACTCAGAGCTTCAGGTGTTCCATCTCTGCCTATAGGCTTTCTGTAGGGTTAATCAGTGAATGTCTTCCAGATGTATGCCTCTGCTGTCCCACCACCGAGTGGGACAGAGTAATTCCTGAAGGCTGGACTATTGCTTACCCTGAGGCTGATGCCATTGGGAGAGGGTTGCTGTGCCTGAGAAAGATGGCTCCTGTAGTATGGGAAATGCAGACTCAGTACAGAGATCCTGGCGGCTGTTCCTTCAGTTCTGTCCCCAGAGCCACCAACCCTAGACTCTCCTCAAGTGTTTCGAGTCCATTCAGCCCTCCCTTTGCCAAAGCCCAGGGTAAGTGGCTGCAAACAAAATTTTGTTCATTGGTCTTTTAAGAGATTGTGTCTCCAGGTATCTGGCCCTGGTGAACAGAAACCTGCTGCTTTTCATAGCTGCGTGT
>PVJI01016572.1:8979-38040 GCA_004026765.1 Micronycteris hirsuta | reverse complement strand
ATAGGAAATGTAGAAGACAAAGAACTTATGTGTATGACCTATGGACAAAACTAAAGGGCGGGGAATGGGGGGTGGGTGTGGAGGAGAAGAAAGGGGGAAAATGGGACAACTGTAATAGCATAATCAATAAAATATATTTAAAAAATAAATAAAAATAAAGTAGTTGTTGATATATATTTATTGTCATTTCATTATCCATAATATTAATCTTTTTCTTCTTTTAAAGAAGACCCTTTAATATTTCTTATAATACTGCTTTGGTGTTGATGAACTCCTTTAGCTTTTTCTTTCCTGGGAAGCTCTTTATTTCTCCTTCAATTCTAAATGATAGCTTTGCTTGGTAGAGTAATCTTGGTTGTATATTCTTGCTTTTCATCACTTTGAGTATTCCATACCAGTCCCTTCTGTCCTGTAAAGTTTCTGTTGAGAAATCATCTGACAGTCTTATGGGGGCTCCCTTGTAGCTAACTGACTGCGTTTCTCTTACTGCTTTTAAGATTCAGATTCAGAAGATGGCAGCTGAGTAGGTGGAATCTGAGCCTAATTGCTCATGCCCCCAGCATGGATATTCATCTGATCTTCCAACAAGTGACCTGAACAATCAATGGAATCTCAGCTGATATGAATTTTCAAAGCCAAGAAGTACAGAGAATGCTTTTTCTGGTAAGAGATTTTATAAATTGAGGGGGAAAATCTCTGTGTGAGGTACTGCAGCAGAGGAGAGATCAGACAGTAAATGCAGCTTAGTGGCTCCCTCTCCTTCTGAAGCAGGCCAGTCCCACACAGGGGAACCACCAACCCTAATTGGAAGAGACTTGGAAGGATATACAAAGTCTGGGAGAGTTAGGCTACACATACATAGTGAGCAGCATGTTCATAGCTGCAGCACCATCTGGGAGAGTTCCAGAGAGAAAATCTATCTCCTAAAACTGTTGGAGGCACTGAGTGGCAGGCTGTGGAAAACTATGACTGGGACAGGCTTTGTGCTTTTTAGGGATGTGGGACACACAGAGAACCAGCCCAGGACTTGGTGCTGCAGTGTGGGGCCACATAGATATTCTTTTAAAAGTGGAGCTGAGGTGAGACTTGACAGGGACCCCATGATCATGGATGCTTGCATGCAGCCAATCTGCCAATGAAGAAAACAAAGTGAAATCACAGTTTGGTCCCACTGAGCCCAACTTCAGAGGAAGAACAGAAAGTGGATTAATGACAGGATTGTGGGACCTGGCCCAGCATGGCTGGTGAGCAAGGCAACTGTGCAGAGTGGAGAGTTTGGTCCTCAGTCTCCTGCGAGTGTAGCAGGCTGGATATTAGACAATCAGGAACAGAATGCCTGAGATTCGTTGTAGCCAGGCATATCCCCTCACAGGCAGGCATGTTCAACCCCCATGTGTGGAATTTCAGGCTTTGCAAATCAGTGAGGTTAGGCTCAGGAGCTCCCTACTCAGTGCATATCTGCAGGAGAAAGAAAATAAAGTTCTAAAAGGGCCCTTTCTGAACTTCTATCAGACACTATGAGTTATGCTGGTTCCTCAGGCCCTGATCCACTGAAACCAGCAGAGCAGAGAGGTTAAAGACAAGTGCATAAAGGGGTATTCAGGGGCCCCCCAACCTCACCTCTTATACAGAGCTTCCATAAGTGCCAAGCAGGAAACAGCTGCCTCTTTTACACAGATTGGCTCCTCACAGGAAATGGACAGCTAATTCATCAGAAACTATACATTATTGGAAATAACCTGGGACAGACCAAGACATGTGGTGGGGGTGTGAGGAAACACTCCCACCATCTTTCCTGAAGACTGAATATCACCCCCCACGGGGTGACACAGGGTTTCTACCTTCCCAATCACACCAGAGGCCCCCTCTGGAGGCAGGTGGAGGTGGTACTGGCAGTGCTCTTGGACATTAGATGAACCACTCCTGGGCCTTGTGCTGATTGAAAGCTGGCAGGGCAGGGCAGAACAGTGAGGACCAGCCAAGCCTGAAGGAGACAGCCACAGACTATAGATCACTTGTAGTCTCAAACAGGCTGCCTAGGGCTAGACTAGGACACCATCTGACGTTGCCAGGGGTGGATCCAGAAAGAGAAAACAGTGGCAAACTCTAGACTCTGCTGAGATAAATTCCACCATGGTCTTTTTCATTATTTGTGTTATTTTTTCTCCTGCATAGCTTTTTAATATTGTTTCTTTTCCTTCAAGTTTGTTGCTGTTATTTCACTATTTTTATTTTATTTTATTTCCAATCTCATATTCTGCTTCTCCCTTCCCTTACTCCATTTTCACTTCTTCCTTCCTCTTCTTATTTTAGTTTTAAATTTTATTTTTTTTCCTTTTTACACCTTGTTTCTATTCCATACTCTTACTAGCTTTCCTCCCTCCAACCTCTCAAGACCATTTTTATTGCCATTAGTCACCTCACATTCTTCTTCTTTTTATTATAATATCCTAATTCTCTCTGCACCATTATTACACTTTGCTTCTTGGTTGTTAATGTGGTGGTGGTTGTTGCATTTCTTCAGTTTTGAGGCAAGATGTTAACTACTTTTGTATTTAAAATCTCAAATTTTACTGTTCCCATCTCCTAAACCATTTTGCTTTCTTCGTGACCTTTCTTTTTGTCATTTTAAATTTTATTTTTGCCTCTCGTACTCTGGTTTTCATTACTCTCTCTTATTATTTCTACTCCCTCTATCCTCTCAAAATCACATTTCTTTCCTTTAGACATCTCACAATCTTTCGTTCTTTCTTTTTTCTTCTTATTACATTTCTACCTTTATTAATTTTGCTTATTTGTCATTGATATTGCCATGGTGGATATTTTTTTAAGTTTTGTTCCTATTTTTTTACTATTTAAAAAAATGTTTATACCTCATATTGTACTCTTCTCTTTTCTTATTCCATTTTGCCTTCTTCTCTCCTTTTTATTTACAATGTAAATTTTCTTTTCTTTCTTTATTCACCTTGTTTCTATATCCTATTCTTGCTATTTCTCCTCCCTCTAACCTCTCAAAATAATTTTTCTTTCTCTTAGTCATCTCATATTTGTTTTCCCTTTTTATGATAGTCTTAATCTCTTTCCAACTTTATTAATATTTTTCATTTGTTATTGATAATGTGGTTGTGGTTGGGCATTATTTTTGTGGGTGTGGGTTTTGTTTCCAGGGTTGTTTTCTTTCTTCTGGCAGCACCTGCACAATAGCATACAAAATATGGTAGGCATTGTGACTCTCAGTCAGCCAGCCAGAGGGAAGAACCCACCAAAGAGAGACCCAACAACCAAAACCCAATTACAAAAAGAGAGCCCACATAAAGGGCATAAAAGGCATCCCGAGTGCATCCAACTCAGGAGATCAAGGAGACTGCACCACTGAGTCCCACAGGTCTCCTCCACAGAAGGCCATCCCATGAAAACAGAGTCAAAGCAGATCAATCTAATGCACAGAAACAAACAAGAAGAGTCACCTAGAGTGGGGAGACAAAGAAACAATCCCCAATTGAAAAGAAAGGAGGAAGCCTCAGAAAGAATGCTAAATGAAATTAAAGCAAGCAATCTATCAGGCACAGAGTTCAAAATAATGGTTATAAGGATGCTCAAGGAGCTCAGTGAGTACTACAAGAAGCTCTATGGGAGCTATAAGGAACTTAGTGGGAACTACATAGAAACTATGAATAAGAGCCAGGAGGAAATGAAAAAATACAATATCTGAAATGAAGAATACACCAGAAGAAAATTAAAAGCAGCCTAGATTAAACAGAGGATCAAATTAGCAAGTTGGAAGACAAGTTAGAAAAAAAAAACAGACAGAATAGCAAAAAAAAAGACACAAAAAGAATGAAGATAGTTTAAGGGAGCTACAGGACAATATGAAACATAGCAATATTCACATCTTAGGGATACCAGAAGGAGAAGAAAAGGAGCAAAGGATAGAATACTTGTTTGAAAAAGTAATGGCAGAAAACTTCCCTAACTTGATACAGGAAAAAGCCACACAAGTCTAGGAATTACAGAGGGCCCCAATCAAGGTGAACCCAAATAGGCCCACTCCAAGACACACCATAATTAAAATGGCAAAATGTAAATACAAAGAGAGAATCTTAAAGTCAACAAAGGAGAAAAAGCTAGTAACATACAAGGGAGCTCCGATAAGGCTATTAGCTGATTTCTCATCAGAAACACTACAACCCAGAAGGGAATGGCAGGAAATATTCCAAGTAATGAAAAGCAAAGACCTGCAACTAAAGTTACTCTCCCCAGCAAGGCTCTCATTTAAAACAGAAGGTAAAATAAGGAGCCCCTCAGACACACACAAAAACGGCTAAAAAGTACATCTCCACCACACCAGTATTCCAAGAGATGCTAAAGGGACTACTTTATGAAGAGGAAGTAAAAGTGAGAGAGGAGAACACAGATACAAAGGTAAAAATGGCAATGAATAAGTACCTATCAATAATAACCTTAAATATAAATGGATTAAATGCTCCAATCAAAAGACATAGGGTAGCTGAATTATAAGAAAACATGACCCACATATATGCTGTCTACCAGAGACCCAACTCAGAACAAAAGATCAACAAAAGCTGAAAGTGATGGTATAGAAAAAATAATGCAAGCAAATGGAAATGAAAATAAAGCTGGAGTAGCAATACTTAGACAAAATAGACTTGAAAACAAAGGCCATAACAAGAGACAAAGAAGGTCAATATATAATACCACAGGGAGTAGTCCAACAAAAGGATATAACCTTTGTAAACATATATATACCCAACATACTTAGGAGTACCTAAGTATACAGTCATCCTTCACTATATCACAGTTCATTTATTGCAGCTTTACTATATTGCAGGTTTTTAGAAAAAAATCTATATAATTCTGTATCGCAGAGTTTTTGCTATATCGTGGGATTTTGCGGTATATAAGTATTTACATAATATTTATGATTTTAATTACTTTTG
The DNA here is from genome assembly GCA_004026765.1 of Micronycteris hirsuta. Lineage (NCBI taxonomy): Eukaryota > Metazoa > Chordata > Mammalia > Chiroptera > Phyllostomidae > Micronycteris > Micronycteris hirsuta. The sequence goes on along the minus strand of PVJI01016572.1, from coordinate 33,082 downwards.
CCTAAAAAATTTAAAACAATATAAAAATTTTAATTCAAACATATTGAAAGAATCCTAAATCAAAATAAAATACAGTATGTATTTCATTAGTGGATGAATACCATACTGTACACAATGGAAATGCAGTACACCACTACTGCTTGTACAAGTTTGCCAATGCAAGATTGTACATGGCACACTATTGGCTGATGGAATGGAAGGTGACCAACCACATCACTGTGTTCTGTATCCTGGGCGCTGATTGGCTCAGTGGCCATAGCATCGGTCTGTTTGCTCTCCTGCACTGTGCCCATATGTTCAGCACCTCTCCTTGTCCACTCCACATCGACATCTCATCACTGTGTGTAGTGTTGCTCTGCAGTGTTGTGTTTTTGTGAAATTTTCATAAAAGTTTGAATTTATTTCAAGTCCTAAAATGCCACCCAAATGTTCTGCACCTTCTAAGGCTTCTGGCAGTGAACCCAAGCACCAGAGGAATATGCTTACCATCAAAGAAAAGGTGGAACTTCTTGACATGTTAAAGGAAGGCAAAAGATACGCAGCTGTAGGCCACCATTACAAGATCAATGAATCTACTGTTTGCTACATAGAGAAAGACAAGAAGAATATTAGGTCTATGGCAACAATGACTTTTTTATTATTTATTTATTTATTTATTCAGCAGGCAGTTAGGCTCCATGAAACAAAAATCCTTTGTTCTCTACATGGATTACTGAATATCAGAGCTGGGGAAAACAACTTTCAGACGAGACCATTCAACCCTTAGTCTGCAGTCAGTTGCTGCTCCTGCTCGCCGCGGGGTCACCAAGCACTCTCCCTTCACTCTGCACCTTCTGGCTCACCAAACTGGATGAATGTATCTTCTTTAATTCCTTGGTTGTCGGACTTCCTCTCAATATGATTTTCTGTCAGATCTGGCTGTGTTTGGATGTGTATATTTCTTTTTCTTCCCTTGTTTGGTTGTGCGAGGTAGTACGGTGCATTCACCTATGCCGCCATCTTAGGAAATCGCAACAATGACTTTTAACAAGACTGCAAAGAGGGTGGTCACTTCCCGCAATAAGGCCATTGTGAAGATGGAGTCTGCATTGGGCCTGTGGATAAATGACTGCAGGAAGAAGAATATCTCGCTGGATACTAACACCATCCAGACAAGGGCCAAGAAATTTTATGATAGTTTTGCAGCAAGCACAGACATTCACGATGGCGACTAGGATGAAGATGAGGATGACGACACAGAAGCAGGACCATCAAGTGCTTCTCCCACCAGACCAACCCCATTCAGTGCCAGCAAGGGTTGATTTGACAAATTTCAGAGATGCTTTGGACTCAAGAGCGTTTCTCTGCATGGAGAAGCTGTCTCTGTAGATGTCCCCTCACAACCGTTGATGGACAAAAACCTGACGGAGATGACGAAGTCAGCAAGTTAAGAAGAGGATGAGGAACAAGATGAACTACAGGTTGGAGAAGAGGTGGAGGTTGGCCTAACACTTGATGGTCTTGCAACCATGGTCAGAATGGCCAAAGAACTTCAGTGAGTGGCTGAAGAATGGGACCCCCAGATGCTTTGTTCGTTGCACTTCGTAAATACAATCGAGAGTGGCATGTCAGTTTATAAAAACCTTCTCACTCAGAAGAAAAGGCAGCACCAGCAACTTCCCATAACTATGTTCATCACTCGGACGAAGAGATCAGGTAAACCTACACCTTTAGCAGAAATAGAAGTTACAGCCCAGGGCGAAGATACTGCACCACCTGATGAAGCGCCTGATGAAGTGGTGCCTTCAGAAGAGCTGTGATGCTCTTCTTGGCTGTGCAGTACATTCATCTCATCGTCATCACCTTCATCACCATCAGTACTGCACAGCTACATAATGCATGATCTGCATCATTCAAGTTGTAGTATACTTCACTGGTGAGCACCCATATAGAATTTTATGTTGTTAAAATTACATAGGTTTAAGAGTGTAGAAAGTGTTTAAGAGCATATGAAGTGTTTATAAGAGTGTGGGAAAGGTTAATAAGAGAGTGGGAAAGGTTTATAGGAGTGGGAAGGGTTTATAAAGCCTTAAAAATATATAAATAATAAAATAAATATAACACTGCTACTTCGCAGATTTTCACCTATCACGGGGGTCTCTGGAATGTAACTACCAAGATAGGTGAGGGGCCACTGTATAAGGAAAATCTTGGAGGACTTCAAAAGAGATACCGACAGAAACAAATCATCATGGGGGATTTTAACACCCCACTGTCAACAATGGATAGATCTTTCCAAAAAAGAATCAACAAGGATATTGTGACATTGAATGACACTCTAGCTCAAATGGACTTAATTGGTATATACAAAATATTTCACCCCAAAGAAGCAAAACATACATTTCTTTCAAACACACATGGAACATTTTCAAAGATAGACCAAATGGTAGGACACAAAAGAATGCCTCAATAAATTTTAAAAAAAAATCAAAATCATATCAGGCACCTTCTTGGATCACGATGGCTTGAAACTAGAAACCAATCTCAAGGAAAAAATACAAAAACAATTTATTTTTAAATTTTTTTATTGTTGTTCGAGTACAGTTTTCTGCCTTTTTCCTCACTCCTCCCCATCACTCCATCCCTCCCCACCTCCCTCCCCTGTTTCCATCCCCCCTTATTATTGTCCATGTGTCCTTTATATTTGTTCCTGCAAACCCTTCACCCTTTTCCCCTATAATCCCCTCCCCTCTCCCCTCTGGTCACTGTCAGCCTGTTCTCAATTTCAATGTCTTTGGTTATATTTTGCTTGCTTTGAATAGCAAGTTATTAAATTATGAATGGGTTAACAATGAGATCAGTGAAGAAATCAAAAAGTACCTGGAAACAAATGAAAATGAACACACATCCCAAAACCCATGGGACACAAGGAAGGCAGTCCTGAGAGGGAAGTTCATGGCAATCCATGCCTTCCAAAAGAACAGAAAAATCTCAAATAAACAACATAATCCTACATCTACAAGAACTAGAGGAATAACAACAAACAAGCCCAGAGCAAGTAGAAGGAAGGAAATAATCAAGATCAAAGTAGAATTAAATGACATAGAGACTAAAAAAAGAAAAAAACAATTCAAAGGATCAATGAATCCAGGAACTGTTTCTTTAAAAAGACACACAAAATCAACAAACCTTTAACCAGACTCATCTAGAAAAAAAAGAGAGAGAGAATCCAAATAAATAAAATCAGAAATAAAGAGAAGTTACAACTGATAGCACAGAAATACAACGGATTGTAAGAAATTATTATGAAAAACTAGATGCCAAGAAATTTGAAAACTTGGGTGAAATGGACAAGTTTCTAGTAACATACCATCTTCCAAAACTGAATCAAGAAGAAGCAGAAGTCTTGAATAGACCAACAACAACTAGTGAAATTGAAGTGGTAATCAAAAAAATCCTGGCTCTAGCTGGTATGACTCAGTTGATTGAGCACTGGCCTGTGAACCAAAGGGTCACTGGTTTGATTCTCAGTGTAGGGCACATGCCTGGGTTGTGGGCCAGGACCCCAGTATGGAGCGCATGAGATGCAACCACAAACTGATGTTTCTCTCCCTCTCCTTCTCTCTTCCTTCCCTTCTCTCTAAAAATAAATAAATAAAATCTTTTAAAACATTTTAAAAAATATTTACTGCTAACCTGATAAATGGCAATAAATGTGTAATCCATGTCATATATAAACTTATATTTTAAAGATTTTATTTATTTACTTTTAGACAGAAGGGAAGGGAGGAAGAGAGGGAGAGAAACATCCATGTGTGGTTGCCCTTCACGTGGCCCCCACCAGGGACCTGGCACGCAACCCAGGCATGTGCCCCGACTGGGAATCAAACCGCGACCCTTTAGTTCGCAGCCCGCACTCAATCCACCAAGCTACGTCAGCCAGGGCATAAATTTATATTTTAAATTGAAATAAACTTTCTGGCCCTGACTGGTGTATCTCAGTGGATTGAGCATGGGCCTGCGAACCAAAGGGTTGTCAGTTCAATTCCCAGTCAGGGCACTTGCCTGGGTTGCTGGCCGGGTCCTCCTCTCTCTAAAAATAAATAAAATCTTTAAAAAAATACAGTTTAAAAAAATTTAAATAAATTTTCTGTCTGAAAGAATACAAATTGAAAATGCAAAAACAAAATAAAGCTAAGCCAAGAAGATATTTTACATATTAGGAAACTGCTTAACATATCTTTTCAATCAGAAAGTGAAGATTCTGCCTCATTCTCACCCAGAGTGAGAGTAGCAGTTGGCCATGTGGCCCTGAACTCCTACTGGCCTTGGAAGTATTTTCAGCCCTGGGTGCAGCTCTGAATTGGGCTCTCTCTTTCTCATCTTTCAGAATCTCTTCATAGTTGGGTGGGAAGGCGGTGGAGACAGTATCACTGACCTTGGACAAAAACTCCAGGACTTTCATCTTAGTGGTTTAAGCATGGGTTCTTTGGGCCATAAAAACTCATAGCATGGGGGAATCACTGTTGGGTGCCTGTCAATACACCAGGTATTTTTCCTGCGCAAGTCTTGGGTGATAAGCTTCCTGGGCTCCTGAAAAAATGAAGTGACTCTTTCTATCATAGACACCCATAATATTCAGGAATTCCTAGCTCTCCTCTTCAGAGGTATGGTTGCCATACAAGAAGATCACACGCAGGCCCTGGCTAGTATGGCTCAATTGGTTCAAGCATCGTTCCATAACTGAAAGGTTGCCGGTTCAATTCCCAGTCAGGGCACATACCTAGGTTGCAGGTTTGATCCCTGATCCTGTCTCAGGTGTGTGTGACCCCTGGTCCAGATACATGCGATCTCCAGTCTGGGTGTTCATCCCTGTGGTCTGGGCACATAGGGGAGACAAGCGGTCGATGCTTCTCTGTCTCACATTGATATTTCTCTCTCTCCCTTCCTCTCTCTCTCTAAAAACAATGAAAAAATATGTCCTCAGGCAATAAATAAAAAGAGATTACACCTAGGGGAGGCATCAGAATCCCTTTTATAGGAAATTTCCAGCCATTACTCAGACTCCCACTCCTGGTGTCATCTTGGTTGCTGACAAGGGTGTGAGACTTACTGTTGGACATGACTTCTTTCAATTCTAAGCCAAAGACCATATCCATGCACTCAAAGGTTCTCCTGAGGATCTTCCTGTATCTTTTGTGAACTATCTTCAGTACGTCTGCCTTTTTAATGGGCTCCTTTATTTTATACTTATACAGAAGGTACTCCACCAATATAATCAACTTATTATAAATTAGCTAGGGCTCTCAGTGGAAGTTGAAGCCTGGAAGGAATTTTTACTTTTCTAAACATGGACTTTCATATTTACAGAAGATCTTTTGCATGAAACACCTGCAGTGGCTCTAGCAGTGGCTGGGGCACTCAGAGGTACCTAGAGAGTGCTAGCACCAGCGGAGCTTAAGAAAGCATCCCCAAAAACAGAAGAGGAGGAGCAAGTGGACTCTTCTTCCTCTCTTATAGCAGCCTGAGCACTCTTAAGACATTGGGTCTCAGCTCTGTTATGGCAGCGTTTCTCATGAGTGTGGAGCTTACTCTTCTGACCATGAAGCATGATGGCTGTTGTTCAGGACAGCAGACAGGAGTGTGGGCCAATGGACAGGTAATTTTGGTACCTTGACTCCATGCCAGTCTTGAAAATCCTCCCTCAGCAAAATAGCTGAAGAACACACACCAGAAAAAGGTCCTTGGATCTAAAGCAGAAGTCAGTGGGTCCTACCCAGCAGGGCTGTCCAAGGTGTCCGAGGGCCAAGAGCCAGGGCAGGACCCCATTGTTTAGGAGTCAATGGACCTTAGGCTCTCCTTCAGGGTCCTCACCTTGTGTCTGTCATAGTCTGGCTCCTGTCTCTAGTCACCCAAGTCTGCCAGCCTCTGAACAAAGCTGTCACATTCCTGAGATTCTAGAGGAAATATCTAGTTATACAACACATGGCTACTCCTTCCTGTGCTTCATAAGCATAACAGCAGGGAAAGGTATCTGTGAGGTCCCCTTTTTAAAGAGTGTTTTTCTCTTCAGCATTCAGGGTCCTCATCTTAACTTCCATTAAGGCCAAGACTTCTGCAGAACTGGGGCTGCCTCTTTCAAAGTAAGGACCTTCCTCCCTGAGACCACACAGGTGTAATTAGTTGTAGTTCTGCCATAGTTTCTCAGGACTAAAAATAGGATGGGGCATTGTTTGACTCCCTCTGCTAGGAGTATTCCCTTTATAATACTTTGGGTCTTTACCATGACTCTTGTTAAGGCTTGGATTTTCTCTCTCTGCATATCTGGGGCTGTCCACATTAGTCCAAGGTCACTTCAGTACCTATGCTTGCTTTTTTTATATAGTATGTAGAACTCCTATGTTTCCTGGTTCTCGAAGAATGGCCTTATGTAGTAGGTATCTTGTGGGGCCCAGTGGCACAGTCTCCCCAGTCGGCCAAGATGTGCCCCATCTATTGTAGCTGAGCCTTCATTGTTGTTGACATGTCAATGGGAGGGATTGACCCCCATGCCAATCAGCTGCAAAGACTGGCCACAAACACCCTGGAAGATTCATTGTGCAGGGGCTGACCCCCTGGAACAGGACTTGCTTAAGCAGGGCCCTGGTGCCTGCTGAGTCTGCCCTTGAGAGTGTTGCTTATGGAATTGATTAGGTGGGACTTGGATATGGTCAAAGTTGTCCAATGGGTGTGCTCACTTTGAGGCCTCCAAGGAGGTGCAGACCAAGGTCAGCCATTGCCTGTGGCCTGCCCAGGGTCACCCAGCATGAGCTACAAAGCAATATGCAAATGACTGCTCCTTGTGCTGCGCTTGCATATACTCAAGGAGAGGCCAAGCTCAGAACCAAGGCCAGCTGTCACTAGTGCTCGGCCTAGGGCCACTTAGAAAAAGGTACAGGGCCCACTGAGACCAGGTGATACTTGTTTGAGGCATTTTAGGAAAGGTTGCATCATGAGCCAACAAAGACATGCTATTTGTATGGAAAAGCCACCGCAAACAGCTTGGGTGGGCCCCACAGTTGGGAGGAACAGGGCCTCAGGGAATCACCAGGGTAGGGAAAAAAGTGTTAGCCCGGGTTGATGGAGACTCAGATACAGTACCTACCTGCAGTTGCTGACTCTATTGGGAGAGAGCTCAGAAAAGGAACAATGGACTGTGCCAGCACTTCTGTTTGGGAGAAAGCTGCCCCTCCAGCTCTCACCCTGATGCCAGACAATTCAGTTCTGCCTGTATGTCCTTGGCACCTTTTGAACTGCTGCTTCAGTGCTGGAGCTGAGTGAGTAAGTTTGAGCAAGTCTGTACCCAGGCCCTTTAAGAGGAGCACCTGGGACCCCAGAAGCTCTCTGGCTCATTCAGCAACAATCCCCATTGGTTTTCACAGACAGAAGTTATGGGGACTTCTCTTTCCAGCACTGGAACCCTGGGATGGGGGGGGTCCTGCTGTGGTGCTCAGAATCCTTGCTCTTCAGGTGGGACCTCCACAGTCAAGATATCTCTTTTGATTTTTAACTGCCACATATAGGTGTGGGACGAGCCTTTTCTGTGTCTCTGCCCCTCCTACCAGTCTCCATGTGGTTTCTTCTTTACTCTATTTTTTTATTTTAATTAGTTATTTTCAAGTTCTTTTTAAAAAACTTAATCTTAATTGTATTTTGCCATTACCATTTAATCCCCTAATAGCCCCTCCTCCCAGCAAACACCACACTGTTGTCCATATCGATGAATCCTTTTTCCTTTTTGCTCAATCTCTCTACCCCCTCGCCTCCCTCCACCCATACTAGCTGTTGTCTACTCTCCATGTATGAGTCTGTCTCTGTTTTTGCTTGTTAGTTCAGTTTGTTCATTAGATTCCACATATGAGTGAAATTATATGGTATTTGTCTTTCTGTGACTGGCTTATTTCACTTAGAATAATGTCCATAGAATTTTTTTTATCGGATATATGTCCCCAGGCAAGGGAAACAAAAGAAAAAAATAAACGAATGGGATTACATTAAACTAAAAAGTTTTTCACAGCAAAGGAAAACATCAACAAAATAAAAAAACAACCCAGAGAATGGGAGAACATATTCACCACTATACCTGATAAGGGGTTAATATCCAAAATGTATAAAGTACTTACAAAACTCAACACCAAAAAAGCAAACAAGCCAATAAAAAAATGGGCAAAAAATCTGAATAGGCAGTTCTCCAAAGAGGACATACAGATGGCTAATTGACAGTATGAAAAGATGCTCAACATCATTCATCATCAGAGAAGTGCAAATTAAAACCACAATGTGATACCATCTCACACCTGTCAGAATGGCTTCTTCTTTACATCCTTATTTTTAGGACTTTTGTTCAGTTAGATTTCAGGTGTTCCCCATGATATCTGTTCTGCAGTTTAGCTGTAATATTGTAGTTTTGAGAGGATGTGAGGACTGCATTTATGTACTCTGTGGCCTTGGAAGCTGATAACATGTTTATTTTATTTATGTACATGTTTTGTGTCCTGCTTTTTAGACACAAACGATTTTGTGTGTTATAACAAAAACAGTCAGACTGATCTAATAATTAACATAGAAATAAAAATTGAAAATCTAAGTCAAGGAAGAAAAATCCCTCAAATATCCCAAGTATGAGGGCTGTTGATAACTCTGCCTTAGCCTTCACTTTGCACTAGGTCTAGAGATGAAAGCTTAGGATCTCCTCAGGTCTTTTCTGAGCATGCATTCTGCCATGGGCATACATGTGGTTTGCTAAATTTCCTAGCATACACTGGCACTTTTGAATGCCCTAATTTCCCAAAGAAACTATCTCCCCAGCTGTTCCTTTCAGGCTTTTGGTGCCCTATTGTTTGACTGGACTAGAATTTTTTGCCCCAGGCACTGTGCATTGTTCTTTGCTTTATAATGTTTTCAAGAATTGTTTATTGCTATTCATATATGAGTTAATTCCAACTATGCAAAATAAAGGCAAGCACCTTGTGTCAGTATTTTAGGTAGCCTACATACAGGTTGGAACAGGAAAACACAATTGTTTCAGAATAAGTTCTGTTCTTCTCCTTTTGGAACTAGGGAACAGGCTTCAACACAGTGATTGTAGCTTGCTGCCTTTAAGACTGATGCTTAATCAGGGAGAGAAGTGGATAAGGAACAAGTAAAAATGCCACAAAAATCTTTTTACTCTTGTAAAGTTGCCTTTTTCTTAATTCATCATTCACTTTTTTGCTTCAAACCTTTGACTATTTACAGAGTTCTTACAAGTTTTGCCTGACGTTTCAATGTTTCTATGGAAGAATTGGCTCTTTAAGACATCAATCTACCATTTTCTCTGGCATCATTTAGATCTATGCTCTTTATTCCTTTTATCTCCTTTTTTTTAAAACTCAAGCAAAATATGGGTGGATGTGGAACTATTAGTCCAGTGAAAAATTCAGGGGTTTTTTTTGGTAAAAATCAACTTGCTAGTAGATATGATAAAGTAAGCTCAGTTAACATGTCCTTTGTAATGTTTTAATTTCTAATATTATTTTTATTTGTAATATTGGAGAGAGAGGCACTATTGCATAGTAGTTAAGAGCATAATCTTGAATAAAAAACATAAAAATGAATATTGACTCTGCTATTTACCATTTGTGTGACCCGGGGCAAGTCACCTTATCCTTAATTTCTATGAGTCTCAGTTTTCTTATTTGTAAAATGGAGATACCATTACTTACCTCCCTGGGTTGCAGGGGAGATTGAGTTAATAAATGTGAAGGGATTATGATACATATGAAATTGTACTTGGCATTCTTCATTTTTCCTCTGGATCTACTCTGCACCATTCTCTGCTCTACAATGCATCCTGGAAGACTGACTAGTATGGATTATTACATCAGTGGGCTCCACTTCCCTCTGGCTTCTCATTGGGTTTGAGGAATGGGAGTACCATCAAAAACTCATAGGAGATGAGAGATAGTTTAGGGTACTTGTTTTTCTAGTTCCCTCTCTGCTGGGGTGTAGTTTGGCAAAAAAATATGTTCATCTACCTAAGGCCATTGTTGCTGTTGGGTATCCCCTTTTCCTTGGCCCCAACTCTTACCACCTCTTGGTGCTTTGCCTTCCCCAGATCGTATCCATATAGCCTTGGATTAAGCTCTTTTCAATTACTCCTCTTGAGTGTGCCACCTATTTTCTTGCCAGAGTCCTGCCTGTCTCACAGGTGCTCAATGAATTGTAATTCAGGTATCCTTTTCAAAGAAAAAGAGACAATGTGGCTACTGTCCTATCTTATCAAGGTGAGACTTATAAGATAGGCTGATTTCACCAAGGCAGAAATAAAAGTTGAGGTCTCACAAGGGCCAGGGGTCAGGTTTCCTAATAAATAAGAGCAGAAACAGTCAGTGTTCTTATGCTAAGTACCAAGAGATACATACATATAAGTAAGACAAGATGGAGATCAAGTCCATTGTTAATATATATATCAAAGTCAATTTAAATAAAAGTAAAGATAGAGAAGTCTAAAATAGTGATTATGAGCCTGGACTCTGGAGTCAGATGATTTAGGTTGGAATCTTGGCTCTACCACTTAACAACTGTATGATCTTGAATAAGTTACACAACTGCTCTGTGCCTGGGTTTCCTCACCTATAAAATGGGGATAATAATAGTATTTTAATCATAGGGTTCAAGTGAGAATCCAATAAGTTAATGCATGCAAAGTGTCTAGAAGAGTTCTTGGCACCCAATGAATACTTTATAAATGATAAGTGAAATAGCTGAAACTATTATTTTGGGAAAGTAACTCCTTGGTCCAGGCTTCATGTTTCATGGGAACATACATGATATACTGGGCCTCCAGAAGTCCTGACAGATTACTGTGTCCACCAAGATATATTCTGTAGCACAGAGTATTTGACTGCAGTGTTTACAGCAACAACATAAAGATGACATGATATCCCTTTATGTTGTAGTCCGAAAATAGCAGAGAATCAGTGAAGCATCTCTGGGCTTCAGGGAAGGAGTATTTCCTGAAGGTTCTGGATAAAGTATGCACTCTACCTGTTGTTCCATAGCCCTTTATAGGCCATATAACATAGACATAAGGTAGATAATTTTATGTTATAAGCAAGAAAACTGAGACCTACAGTGACACATCTAAGAAATGGAGGAGCTAAAATCTGAATCAGACAGGTTTTAGTCTAATTTTCTTTGAACTACATGTTACTTCTTACACCTCTGATTTGGTTTCGATAATATAGCTTTCTGTGTATGTAGAAAAAAATAAAGGCTGAGAAGAGTACTAGCAAAATATATACGAAAGGGAAAGAGCATGGTAAACCAAAAACACTTTGCTAACTGTATCAATGGATTCTGAATGCAGAAAGACCAGACAGATCCCATCCGCAACACAAGAGGTAGTTTGATTATAGTTTGAAACAACTGGAAATTAAACTGATGAGTATGGTGAGCTATGGAGAATGACCCTCTTTTTTGGAAAATACTCCAAAGTCATTGTGATCTCACTGTACTTGAATAACACTTTGTTACACTGACTAATTTTTTGTTGGGAGAATACAGCCCAAGAATCTGATGTTAGAATAACTTGTATTTATTAAGTGTGGCACATTCAAGGTAGTGGGGCAATACTCTGCAGGATGGCTTGCAGGTAGTTTTCAAACATGGCAAATTCTATAGATAGGAGAAAGATCCTGTTGGATTCTAGGCCTCCCTTGACTCTCATTTGAGAACCTAGTTGGATTGGCAATCTGGAAATTTTATTGAAAGCCTTGATGAGTACAGCCAACAAGTTCCTATGCATGGCTTAGCATTGCCATAACGTCCTAGAGTGCTTTATCATTATCACCTTTTAACTTCTGTAACAGTACAAATTTTATGTCACAAGAACTACTCCTACTTTCTGGATCTCAGCGATGCATTCATTCATTCATTCAATACGGATTGGGCCCCTAATATATACCATTGTACATTGGGAATTTAATGGTGAGGAAAACACACTCAGAATCTTCTTCATGAAATGCATGTACTAAAAAGCAAAAGAGACATTAATCAACCATTGGTTTCTGGTGCCTATGCTTATTTGAAAGCCTAGGGCTTTTGCCTCATCTTAAAAGTGTAGCTTCCTTATCCTTTAGGGGATGGAAATAAAATTAATATTTACTGACAATTTCCTTTGCACCAGGAAGTTTACTGGACATTTCCACCAGTGCTAAATCTCACTTAATTCTCACAATAAACTTACAAGGAATATATGACTTATCCCTACACCTATGGAAATAGAGGATCATAGAAGTCTAGCAACTTGCCCAATGTTAGGCAGCAAGTAAGTAGCAGGAATGGGGTTTATTCCTTGATTTTGTTCCAGAGCTTATATCCCTCCTATTAAAAAATGCTATCTCCAACAATATGAAGTGAGTGCTAGCACATCATAATAGCTCAGATAATAAAATGATCTTGGATTCTCTTTACGGAAGTACTTATAATCTATATGATGAGCTCAGAATTTCATTCAGTAAAATAAAATTAATTATAAATTACTTAAAATTAATGTATTGTATTTTGCCCCAAATTATGATCACAAACTTACCTTTAGCTTGTTACTTTTGTACTTTTTAGTATTTGTTTTGAATCTTGATGAATAGGTTGACAACACTCTCACAACAAAGATGTGTTCTGAAGAAAAGGGAACTAGAAAAAAACAGAATTTTTTTTCATAAAGAGAAAACATGTTATTTCCCTGAGGAATGAAATACTGTTTTGTAGTTTAGTTGTGTCATTAGGCATCAAGCGGTGCTTCCCTGCTGTAAAAATATTCTCCATGAGCAATGCAAGTTTAGCTATTTCTGACCTTGTTTGTTATTAGAAATATGATTGACATAAACAGTTATCAGCCTGTTACATGGTGAATAAATACATATTATTGTAGAAAGACGGTTGCTGTGTTATTTTTATTTTATTTCTCCATTCCTTTCTCCTTCTTTGCCTCTTTACCAGCTTATCAGAAATAGTTTTAAATTCAGAAGCTCAACAGTGTCCACTAGTGGGAAAATAAGAGAATAACTTTATGATTACAGAGGAAAACCTATGATTGAAATATAGGCAGAAGAGATTCTAAAAGCAACCATATATGTTATCAAAATGACACTTCCAGGTAATATCTAGATTTTGCAACAGATTAATGTTTTGGGGGGAAAGCTCTGTTTTGTACTTGTTTAATGAAGAAACTCTACTCTCCTATAGAATCCAAGTAACAATATTAGAAACAATTTTTTAATTGTTAAAACTTTTAATTTTTACTATTTGCATATTATTGAAAATTAAAAGTGTCTTTATTGTTAAAATTCCATATTTACTTCAATTTTTGTCTGAGATTTCAACTCTTATAGAAATGTTTTAAGGATAGTGGAGGCAAATGTACATTTGATCTCCTGGGGTAGTCCTTTTGAAACTTTAGTGTGCATCAGAATCACTTAGAAGTTTGATACAAATGCAGAAGTAAAGAATGCTCTGCTTCTTCCACCAACACTTCCCTTCAGGACTAAAGAACTTATTTCTCCAGATGCTGGGAGTGCTTTTCGCAGTCAGGTCTTAGCTGCCGGCACTCTCTAGGAAATTCCCTCAGTTGAAGACCTTGTCCAAGGTTATACCACATTCTTTACATAGGGACATCTGGGTGGATACACTTCAAAATTTGAATCGTGACATTCTCTGAACCTTCTGAGACACTCCTCTTTGTTAAGGGATAGTGCTTTCCCTTTATTTGAAGACTATGCAGAGGCTTCTCATCAGTAAAAAAACATCTTTCCCTTCCCAGAGATCTGACCCACCTTACCTTATAGCTACTAGGAAAATAACTGAGGTCACTCGCAATTCAGCTAGGACATGCTTGCTAAAAAGATAAAAAGAGTATGCCCCAAAGGAAGTATATAGGAATTAGCTAGTGTTTACTGGCTGCCTGTAATCGTGAAGTATGTGTTGAACTGGGTTCCAATAGATCTAGATTATGGGTCAAGAAGAGGGGAAATAAAGTTGAATAAGGATGAGTTTGACAATAGGGAACTGCTCTTCCAGGATATAGGAATTAACAATTTGTCAAGGACCCTGGATTTCAGGGTAAACGGCATATTAAGATGACTACTATAATCCCGAAGAAAATGACAGCCCACACAAGTAAAGTAGAAAAGGCAGAACAATGGAGGAAGAGATTAAAAGTCAGAGATGTGGGCACCCTAGATATATTTATGTAACAATAGAAAACTATGTTCCACAGGTGGACCCAAAGGATTCTCCATTTACCAAAGCAATAAGAAATGGGCTGGTGAGAGATATATTAGGATTAATAAGAAGTCCACTGGCTGCTCTTCTCTATAGGCCAGGGCTGATGGTAGGTGAGGCTGTCACAGATAAGAAAAAGGATAGTAGGACTCTGAAATAATCAAAGCCAGAGAGTGGCACTTTACTGTCAGAAGACAAGTAGACCCAATTATCACAATGAGCATCAAGGTCAGTAGGAGTCAGGAGCACTGACCTTCAGAGAGCTATGCAAACTGTTAATTGAATACAATATCTCTAGTGCAAGACAGATTTGCAGCTATGTATTGCTCAATACATAGAATCAAACAACAAAAAATGAATGATCAGGAAGTTGAGGGAAACTACCGTAATAAAAGGACACAACCCTATGCCTAGTTTTCAGATGTGGGCCTGGTTTCTGAAGTAGGACCCGTCTGAAGAAAAAGCTGGCTCCTTAGGAGGAAAAACACTGGAATATCATGGAAATGTATACTGTATTGATTCCCTCAGTCCTTTTCCCAAAAGGACACATGACCGCTTACTTGAGGAACTGTATATTGAGGAAAGGTAAGCACCCAGAAATTTGAAGATTGGACACATTTTTCAAGTTAATATTGGTATCTGGTAATTCAAAGTATCATCATGGCCCCATTGTCATATCCCCTAGAGAGGAGATATACGATGGCCAGATAATAAATGCATTCTTGGCTTTACAGTGAGTATACCATGGACCCACCCATTGATCATTTCCCTATTTCTACATATATAATCAGGATGGACATACATGGAAGTTGACAAAAGTCCTGTGAGGCAAGAGCTCTTATAGCAGGAAAGGCCAAGTAGAAGTCTCTAAAACATACCTCCCCATAACTATATTTCACTAAGGCAGTAAAAAAAATATTTTCATGTTGTTTAGCAGTAATGGAATGGAAGAAACAAATGCCACACTTAATAACTTAAAGAACTCAGGAGTGATTAGTCTTAGATTTCCACTTAATTACCCAATTTTGCCTCCACAAAAACCAAACACATACTAGAAGTTATCGAGTAAACATGCAACTAGAGCTTTGTATCAGGAACTGCATTCTATCAGTCCCATCAGTTCAAATGTTTGGGCAGGCCAGGTAGTTCATCATAAGTTGGAAATGGTACATCTGGAAGTGGGCAGGAGCAGGGTCGTAGAACACAAGTAAGCTGAATAAATGAGTTGCCCAGACTCCCATGTTATTCACTATTATTACAGCAGCTCTTTTCCCTCTATTCATACTTATGGCCACATGACAGGGAGATCTTATGATTAGCTGATAGAAGAGGAAAAAGGCCAAGATTAGGTCATAGTTGGGTCAATGGGCTGCTGTATAACCCCATTCAAATTGGTCATGACTGATAAGGGTGAGAGGAAATTTTCCCATTCAACAGAGTTCAGGAAGATGCAACTAGTGATCTATTTTGTATGGAGAAGAAGGTTTAGAAACTTAAAGTTATAATATATATGGTTATATCAACAGTGGAAAGTCATTTTGTTAGCTAGTCAGGAGCCTGGAAGGGAAAAGATTGGAATATTGAATATAGAAGGTTAAGGGTAGAGCCATAGGGATGGGCTTTAGGAGTAGGTATGAAGTGTGAATGTCTTAGTATCATATGTTCAAAAACAGCACAGAACATAGACTCCAGAAGAGACATTAAATGACCAAGTACATGGAATAATTTTGCCATACAATGGTATCGAATCTTTGTCATCAACCACTCCAGTGCTGGGAAATGGGTACATAAAGGAATAGCCACAGTGCAAGTGATGGGGGGTATTCATGGGCCCCAAAGCATTAGCTCCTACTCACCAAGGTCAATCTTGCCACTTCTGCTGCAAATGCCAAATCTGTATAGGATCAATTTAGAACCATTTATATAGCATCTTCTCTTGAAGAGACCCACTAGCTATGGTAATTTGACTGTATTGGACCCCTTCAATCTTAGAAGGGGCAGAGGTTTATTTTGACTGGAATCAACAGATATTCTAAGTATGAGTTTGTCTATTTTGCTCACAAATCTGCACCCACATTTCATCTATTGACATGAGATCCTACATCACACTGCATGAGACTAAGTGACCCTCTTCACAGCAAAGGAGAATATATTACCATGGGATCTATTACCATGAGATTATATACCATACCACTCAGAAACAGCTGGCCTGTTAAGGACACCAGCTTCGTGCCCTGGAAGGTGGGGCACTATCTTCCAGGCCTCAGTTTATACTTTTTAAATATATTTTATTGATTATGCTATTACAGTTGTCCCATCCCCCTTTATTCCCCTCCACCCCCACACCCCCATTCCCCGCCCTTTAGTTTTTGTCCATGGGTCATACACATAAGTTCTTTGGCTTCTACATTTCCTATACTATTCTTCACCTCCCACTGTCTGTTTTCTACCTACCGTTTATGCTACTTATTCTCTGTACTTTTTCTTCCTCTCTCCCCCCTCCCACTCCCCTGTTGATATCCCTCCATGCTTTATATAAATCCCTTTAACATTTCATATAATAAAGGCTGGGTGATGATGAACTCCTTGAACTTGACCTTATCTGAAAAGCACTTTATCTGCCCTTCCATTCTAAATGAAAACTTTACTGGATAGAGTATTCTTGGATGTAGGTCCTTGCCTTTCATGACTTGGAATACTTCTCTCCAGCCCCTTCTTGCCTGTAAGGTCTCTTTTGAGAAATCAGCTGACAGTCTTATGGGGATTACTTTGTAGGTAACTGTCTCCTTTTCTCTTGCTGCTTTTAACATTCTCTCCTTATTTTTAATCTTGGGTAATGTAATTATGATGTGCCTTGGTGTGTTCCTCTTTGGGTCCCGCTTCTTTGGGACTCTCTGAGCTTCCTGGACTTCCTGGAAGTCTATTTCCTTTGCCAGCTTGGGGAAGTTCTCCTTCATTATTTGTTCAAATAAGTTTTAAATTTCTTGCTCATCCTCTTCTCTTTCTGGCACCCCTATGACTCGGATGTTGGGATGTTTAAAGATGTCCTGGAGGTTCCTAAGCCTCTCCTCATTTTTTTTTTTTTTGAATTCTTGTTTCTTCATTCTTTTCTGGTTAGATGTTTTTTTCTTTCTGCTGGTCCACTCCATTGATTTGAATCCCAGTTTCCTTTTCATCCCTATTGGTTCCCTGCACATTTCCCCTCATTTCCTTTAGCGTATCCTTCATTTGTTCATCTAATTGCGACCAACTTTCTTCCAGTTCTGTGAGCATCCTAATTACCAGTGTTTTGAACTGTGCATCTGATAGGTTGGCTATCTCTTCATGGCTTAGTTGTATTTTTTCTGGTGTTTTGATGTGTTCTTTCATTTGGGTCATTTTTTTTCTCGGTGGGAAAGTTACTTTAAGGGGCAGAGATTTAGGTGTTCACCAGGGCTGAGTAACCCATGTGGTTGTGTTGTGACTCTGCCTTTGGGGGCGGGGCCTGAGAGAACATTGATGCTTGCCCCGCTCTCTGCACTTCTCCAACTACCCACAAGCAAGTTGGACCCTTCTTTGCTGGCTCCAGGGTGGGAGGGTGGGCTTGCAATTTTCCAAGTCTCCGTGGGTCTCTCCAATGAACTCTCCTGTGAGGCTGGTAGTTCCTCGCACAGCTGCCTCAACCCCCACAGGTGTTTTCAATTGGTAGTTTGAGGTTTTATTTCCCCGCTATGGTGGGTTGCGATCCTTGTGCCAAGGAACCAGCAAGTGAGAAAAGAATTACCTTCTCTTATTAAACCAAAATCATCTTCTACCAAAATCATAATTTTGGCAGAGTAATTAACTATTATCATTAGGAAAGGAGATTGAGCTACTGTTACCTAATGGGGACAGGGAGGATATGTGTAGCACCTAGATGATCCGTATCTTCGTACTATCTTGAGTGCCAGTTTGAAGATAAATAGACAAATGCTGCAGCTATGGTCTGAGAAGGTGTGGTGACCACTCAGGGATGGTGGTCTGGGTCAAGCCACCAATAAACCACCTAGACTTAAAGAAAGGTGAATTGTGGTTGGGGGTATTTAGAACTGATAGGAAAGGAGGGGATAGATGAACACCATTGTAGCCTTGAGCCCAGCTGCACTGTAGTTTAGCCCACTAACCTTCTTCTTATAAGTTTCCCCAGGAATAGAGGCCCAGTAGAATCCTGGAGGGGTTGTTTCCAGATCTTATATAAGGAAGTAGATCTGAGCACCATACAATGTAAACTGTAGTAGAAGGTGGACTATGACAGCAAGCCCATTCTCAGAGCTAAATGACTTGTATCCCAGCTGCTGGAAGTACTGCTTAGTTGTCAGCCCTACCTAAGAATGTTCTTCAGCTGGAGAAAGCTGCTCTACCCAAGGTTAGGGTTGCCACCTATGGTTCAACACACATGCAATGACAAATTGATGATGGACTATAAAAGCCTGGCACCCTTGCCCCAACTCAGGGCAACTCTAAAGGGCCATCTCTGCTTTGGAGATCACTGTGGGTTCAGCTGAGCTCTTTCCTGAGACCCATCACAGTCCAAGATCTCTCTCTGCCCAATACTGCTTTCTTTCTTTAGGCCCCTAGAAGTTTTGATTCCAACAGCACTCCCTAAAAACTTTCCTTCATTCTAATCTCCACTTCATCATCTACTCTACAGGGAACCCAACAAGCATATTCCCAGGTCCCATCCCCAGAAAGGACCTCTGCAGTTCCAGGGTGGTGTTAAGTCATGCACGATGCATTTAAACAAATTCCCTGGGTAAATCTAACACAGATGGTCCCCATATCATATCTTTGGAAACAATGTCCTTTAAAACTGTTTTGATTGCCTCCTTTTTACTCCCTTGCTGAGAGAGACATCCCCTTCCCTAAATATTACAAGATGACCATCACAAAACACTCAGCACCAGACAGATGAAATCAAGCAGAAGTTTATTAATCAAACAACCTTCTTCTAAGAGGAAATTGCATGCCACATTGCACCCCTACAGAGGGGTGTATTTAGAATTGTAATGAACAAGCATGGGTTGTGACTGACTCTGGTTCCAATGGAAGTTTGGTTTATTTGAATAATTCCACATTCTGGCAAGGAGGTAAAACCCATTAAGTTGAGAAACTGGTGAAATGCAGCTGGTCTATTAGGGGACCTATCCAGGTGGGGAGATTTTACCACTGGGTGGAGGGCATAGCAAGGGAGAATGGGATTCATGGTTAAGCCTTTGGGGCCCTGTGAGTCTCAAAGATGTCAAGGCAGCATACGAAATTTTAGGCCTCAGTATACAAAGGCATAATGGTACAGAAATCCAAGTAATTATTCTTTTTTCTGTTATAAAAAAATAAGGACTTCTGTAAAGCTTCTCTAAGGGCCAGCTCCTTCTCTTCCCACTTTCTCTTCCTCCAATCTTGCCCCTCCCAGGCCATCTCTGCCATACAGGAGATTTTATCTACAGACCCAGGCTCTAGTCTCCTGTGCAACACCAAGCTCTTTGTCCACCATGCTCCCTCAACCCTATCTCTAAGTTGTTTTCCCATATGAGGGTTGGGGTTAAGCAAACTCAGAATACCTTGTCATTGTATATATCCTTCTATCTGTTTTCTATACTTTCTGTTCATATGTTTTAAAATTTTGTTAAAAATGTATATCTCATGCTAAGTGCCCCTACCACAATTAAATAAATAAATGTTTTAAATATTTTAAAATATGCGTTTTAAAAATCAAAGCTAAATTTAGTTCAATATTTTTTTCTCAGTCAAGTTCTACTCTCCCCTGCCCCAACCAGTAAGAGTGAATACACCAGTGGTGGTTGTTTCTGTTACACCTGCTGTGCCTCTTACCAGTATATTTACCTTAATCCTTCCAGCCTTGGTCACTGTCACATGAAAATGAGCCTCCAGAGCACTTACATTTCTTGTGACTCACCTGGACCAATTGTAGTGCTCTGCTTTCTGATCTATTTTTTAGGTTCTCAGCCTGGTTTATGGTTTTGCCTTGGATATGATTTTATAATAACTTTTCTAGCTCTAATCTCTGATTTTGTTCTTTGACTATTCTTTGTTGATACTCTTTTCATTGCCTGTACTAAAACTTCATCCCCAGCACACAATAAATTGGCCCGGGCTTTCATTGACCCTTTGTTTTTTATAGTCATAGACTTTTATAGAATGCTGGACAAGGGAGAGACTTTAGTAATTATTTTTTCTTAATCCCTCATTTTTTATACAGGGACATGTAGTTTTTAAATTGGGACAGTCACCTCCCCCAAGTATATCTTACACACATCCCAGAAATGGAAAGGAACACAGGGAGAAAGTGTTTCTGAGGCAGTAGAAAATATTGGCTATGAGTGCCATGTCTTGGCTTCACATGTTGTTTCATCACTTACTAGTTATGCAATCATTGTGGTTTCTAATTTATGTATAACAACATCACAATAATAATTTTCATTATAGAGCTATGAATATTAAATGATATTATGCACATAAAACGCTTAGGATAAGGAATCCACAAATATCAGCTCATAGTTTTTGGGGTTTTTTAAAGATTTTTAATTTATGTTTAGACAGGAGGGAAAGGAGGGAGAGAGGGAAAGAAACATCAATGCGTGGCTGCCCCTCACACGCCCCCCCCCCCCCACTGGGGACCTGGCCTGCAACCCAGGCATGTGCCTTGACTGGGAATCGAACCAGTGACCCTCCAGTTCGCAGCCCGTGCTCAACCCACTGAGCTACGCCAGCCAGGGCAGTTCATAGTTTTTATATTACCTAAGAGTAATGATATAGAGACAGTTTCCTTTAGTTTTATACCAGATTAATAAGAATATAATTGATGTCCTTATTGTGATGCCTTCCTACCCAAGCCTGATCTCACAAAACAAAAAGGCCAAATGCAGTTGCATCCACTGCCTGGTCATTCACTATCCTGATGGGGTGGGGGTGTCTTCCTCTTCCTTCTTTTCAATTTGTCTTGCTCAGACTCATAATCTTTACTGGTGGCTGGGCTAACACCAGGGCATGTCTATGTGAAACCCTTTCTCCCAGCTGTAGGAGAGATAGTTACAAGAAGACCCTTATTACATAGCATTTAAGCAGCTCATTCCTCGCTACTTTTTCTTTCTTGGTGGGCATCACATTACTCTGCTATGTACTCATAAAAGACATGGATTCTCTTTTTTCATATTCAGAAACTTCTCCTGACCATCAGTCACTTACCAACCCATGCTTTTCGGTCAGAAGCAAATGCTATGTAAAGTATTGCTTTGTGGAGACATGGCTTCTTAGGAAAATACTCAGCCATACAAGCATGCTCATAATGAGTCTCTATTGGCTGAGTTGGCATAGGTCCTTAGCCATGGCAATGGGATAAGGAGTGCTTAATTAACCATCCTTTGTGCATGTTTTCTAGAAGTGTTCTGAAGGCCAGTCTCCACAATCATACTTATTTCAAAATTGAAAATTCAGAGCCACCCTTCCTCTCATTTTCTTTATGATGTTACTATAAAGCATTCCACTCAAAGTCATATAAATTTCAAAGAAGAGAGACTAACCCTACATGTAGGGTATTGTTTAATTACTACTTTTATAGAACTGAGTTTCCCTTTGTGGTCTGTGATTGTATGGGCATTTTAGGTGATAAATATTCATAATGGGACCCAGTGTTGCCTGGGAGTAAGCTGAATAAATTTGCACTGCCTGGCAGATCTCTAGGAACCCAGCTGTGTCTTTCTGAAGATGTCTCTCAGTTTTCTAAGCAATGGTTCTCAACTTCACACATTAGGAACACCTGGGGAGTTTTTTAAAATATTGTTGTCAGAGTGCACTCTGCTTGGAGATTCTGATTTACACCATCTGTAGTATGACCTGGGAATCTAGATTTTTTTAAAGCTTCCAGGGTGATTTTAATATGCAGCCCTAAGTTTAAAACCACTGCTCCACTGCTAAGGGAGAATGAAGAGAAAGACCTTTCCTGAAGGAGAGGTAAAGGGTGTATGCTGAGTTGAAATGTGTCCCCTTGCAAAAAAGAATATGTTGGAGCCCTTACTTCAGAAGAGTAGTAGATATGGTCTTTATAGAGGTAATCATGTTAAAATGAAGCCATGACCTGAACAGACACTTCTCCAAGGAGGACATACAGAGGGCCCAGAGACATATTAAAAGATGCTCAACATCACTAGCTATTAGAGAGATGCAAATTAAAACTGCAATTAGATACGACTTCACACTGGTCAGAATGGCCATCATAAACAAATCAACAAAGAATAACTTCTGGCGAGGTTGTGGAGAAAAGGGAACCCTAGTGCATTGTTGGTGGGAATGCAGACTGGTGCAGCCACTGTGGAAAACAGTATGGAATTTCCACAGAAAACTAAAAATGGAACTGCCTTTTGACCCAGCAATTCCACTGTTGGGATTATACCCTAAGAATCCTGAAACACTAATTCAAAAGAACCTATGCACCCCAATGTTCATAGCAGCACAATTAACAATAGCCAAGTGCTGGAAGCAACCTAAGTGTCCATCGGTAAATGAATGGATCAAAAAACTGTGGTACATTTACACAATGGAATACTAAGCAGCAGAAAGAAAGAAGGAGCTCCTACCCTTTGTGACAGCATGGATGGAACTGGAGAGCATTAGGCTAAGTGAAGTAAACCAGGTGGTGAAAGACAAATACCATATGATCTCACCCATAAGTGGATCCTGGTTAAGAAAACAAGCAAGCAAAATATAACCAGAGACATTAAAATTAAGAACAAACTGACAGTAACAAGAGGGGAGGGGGAGGGAAATAATGGGGGAAATAAGGGAAAGGGTCATCAAAGAACATGTATAAAGGACCCATAGATAAAGACAAAGGGGGATAGGATTGAGGGTGGGAGGGGAAGTGCTAGTGGGAAAATGGAGACAACTGTATTCAAACATTAATAAAAAAGATTTAAAATCTTCAAAAAAGATAAAATGAGGTCATGGGATGAGCCATAATCCAGTATGACTGGTGTTCTTATAAAAGGGGGAAATTTGGATATGGAGACAGACGTGCCTAGAGAGAAGACAATGTGAAGAGACACAGGCAAAGACATCCATCTACAAGCTGAGGAGAGAAGCCTGGAACAAATCTTTCCCTCACAGCCCCAGAAAGAACCAACCCTGTAAATACCTTAAATTTGGACTTCTAGCCTCCAGAACTATGAGAAAATAAGTTTCTGTTTTTCAGGCAACTCAGCATGTCTTACTTTACTACTGCAGCCCCAGCAAACTAAAATGGTAGAATTTTGGTATCACTGACTCTCAACTAATATTCTTCCACTAATATTCAATTAATATTCTTTTGTTATAAAAATGTTCCTTCTTTTTACAGGTATGTGCTGTCTGGCTTTATTACCCTTATTCTTTCTTGTATTTTTCTTCTAGTAACTTCCTAGTCAATTAGCCATATTCATACTGTAACAGGTAACCTCCATGTTACTGAACCTCAGAAACACCTCCCAGTCTGCAGAGAGTAGGACTCCGAGAGACCAGCTCCCGCCCGCAGAGAGCAAGGAGCCGTGGCAGGCTCCATCCCCCGGGAAGGCAGCAGCCCCCCTCCCCCACAGAAACACCTCCCGCCTGCAGGGCGGGGGCGAAGGACAGGCAACCTCTGTGTTTATGACTCAGTATTTTGTAAGCTCCCATGTTTTGTCTCTGTACTTTGCAACTTGCGTATTTAGCCCCTGTGCTTTGTCCTTGATTGTAGAACTTGTGTTTAGCTTGAATCATGTAACATTCTGTGCTTTGTTTTTACCAAATAAGATAGCTAGATTTAACTTCTGCATCA
>PVJI01016571.1:0-37940 GCA_004026765.1 Micronycteris hirsuta | reverse complement strand
GTCTGCATTCCCACCAACAGTGCAGTAGGGTTCCCTTTTCTCCACATCCCCTCCAACAGTTATCTGTTGCTTTGTTGATGATGGCCATTCTGACTGGTGTGAGGTGGTATCTCATTGTGGTTTTAATTTGCATCTCTCTGATGGCTAATGATGTTGAACATCTTTTCATATGTCTCTGGGCCCTCTGTATGTCCTCTTTCAAGAAGCGTCTGTTCATGTCTTTTGTCCATTTTTTAATTGGGTTTTTTGTCTTCCTGGAGTGGAGTCGTATGAGTTCTTTATATATTTTGGAGATCAAACCCTTGTTTGAGGTCATTGGCAAATGTGTTTTCCCATACTGTCAGTTCTCTTTTTATTTTAATACTGTTTTCTTTAGCCCTGCAGAAGCTCTTTATTTTGATAAGGTCCCATTTGTTTATTCTTTCCTTTATGTCCCTTGCTCTAGGGGACATATCATTGAAGATGTTGCTGCATGGAATGTCTGAGATTTTCCTACCGATGTTTTCCTCTAGAACTTTTAAGGTGTCATGACTTACATTTAAATCTTTTATCCACCTTGAATTTACTTTTGTGTATGGTGTAAGTTGGTGTTCGAATTTCATTTTTTTGCATGTGGCCGTCCAGATTACCCAACACCATTTGTTGAAGAGGCTATTTTTATTCCATTTCATGCTTCTGCCCCCTTCGTCAAAGATTAATTGCCCGTAGAGACTTGGGTTTATTTCTGGGCTCTCTATTCTGTTCCATAGGTCTATCTGTCTGTTTTTATGCCAGTACCAAGCTGTTTTGATTACAGTGGCCTTGTAATACAATTTGATATCAGGAATTGTGATCCCTTGCTGCTTTGTTCTTCTTTCTCAAAATTGCAGCTGACATTCGGAGTTGTTTATGGTTCCATATAAATTCTTGAAGTGTTTGTTCTATATCTGTGAAATATGCCATTGGTACTTTGATAGGGATTGCATTGAATCTATAAATTGCTTTGGGTAGCATGGACATTTTGATGATGTTGATTCTTCCAATCTATGAGCATGGTATATGTTTCCATTTGTTTGTGTCTTCCATGATTTCTTTCTTCAGTAAATCCCGGAGCTGGTTCTTTGAAAAGATAAACAAAATCGACAAGCCTTTAAGCAGGCTCATCAAGAAAAAAAGAGAGAGGACCCAAATAAACTTCAATCAGAAATGAAAGAGGAGATATTACAACTGACTCCACAGAAATACAAAGGATTGTAAGAACTGTATGAAGAACTGTATGCCAAGAAATATGAAAACCTAGGTGAAAAGGATGAATTTCTAGAAAAATATAATCTTCCAAAACTCAATAAAGAAGAAGCAGAAATCCTGAACCGACCAATAACAGCAGATGAAATTGAAGCAGTAATCAAAAAACTCCTACACACAAAAGCCCTGGACCAGATGGTTTCACAGGAGAATTCTACAAAGCATTTAAGGAAGAGCTAACACCTATCCTTCACAGACTATTCCAAAAAATCCAAAATGATGGAAGACTCCCAAACTCTTTTTATGATGCCAGCATCATCCTAATCCCAAAACCAGAAAAAGACACAACAAAGAAAGAAGAGTTCAGGCCAATATCACTGATGAACATTGACGCTAAAATTCTCAACAAAATATTAGCAAACCGCATCCAGCAATACATTA
Source organism: Micronycteris hirsuta (assembly GCA_004026765.1). Classification (NCBI taxonomy): domain Eukaryota; kingdom Metazoa; phylum Chordata; class Mammalia; order Chiroptera; family Phyllostomidae; genus Micronycteris; species Micronycteris hirsuta. The sequence continues at coordinate 36,275 of PVJI01016571.1, read as the reverse complement.
AAAAGATCATTCACCATGACCAAGTAGGTTTCATCCCAGGGATGCAAGGATGGTACAACATTCGCAAAACAATAAATGTAATACACCACATAAACAAAAGCAAAGACAAAAATCACATGATCATATCAATAGATGCAGAAAAAGTATTCAATAAGGTACAGCATCCATTTATGATAAAAACACTTAGCAAAGTGGGAATAGAGGGAGCATTCCTCAACATAATAAAGGCCATATATGAGAAAACTACAGCCAACATTATACTCAATGGACAAAAACTAAAATCTTTCCCACTAAGATCAGGAATAAGACAAGGCTGTCCACTATCACCACTTCTATTCAACATAGTTCTGGAAGTTTTAGCCACAGCAATCAGACAAGAAAAAGAAATAAAAGACATCCAAATTGGAAAGGAAGAATCAAAACTGCCATTGTTTGCAGATGACATGATAGTGTACTTAGAAAATCCTATAGACTCCGCCAAAAAACTACTCAATCTAATAACTGAATTCGGCAAAACAGCGGGTTACAAAGTCAACATCCAGAAATCAAAGGCATCTTTGTATACCAACAGTGAAACAGCAGAAACAGAAATCAGGGGAAAAATCCCATTTGATATAGCAACAAAAAAAAAAAAAATACTTGGGAATAAACCTAACCAAGGAGGTAAAAGACCTGTACTCAGAAAATTAAGCAATTTTTAAATTAAGCAATTTTTTAAATTATGTGTTCCTCAAACAGACCCAAGTTTTCTCATGAGTTAAAACTTTTGTGTTCATTTCCCTTAGTCTGGAATGTCTTCTCCCAGGTGTGCTTATAGCTTGTTCCCTAAGCTCCTTAAGATCCTTTACCTGTGAGTAACCTCACCTCTGAGATCTTATATGATTACCTTAGCAACAGTTCCCACCCACCTACACAAAACATTAATCTCGGCTATTTTTCTCCACAAGCACTTAACACCACCTAAAAAATACATACATACTTGTTATTTCTTTATTGTGTGATTTCCTACAAGAATTTAAGGTCTATGAGGCCTTGTCTACTTTGTTCATTCCTATGCCTTCACCTCCTTGAATAGTTCCTGATCCATAATGGGTATTCATAAGTATTTGATTAAACAGTTTGAAGATAAGCATCTTTTCCTCTTCTTGTAAATCTTCTAGGGGAAAAAGTAGACTAAATGCCATTTTTAAAGTCACATTATTACATTGCTTCTTTTCTAAAAAAAAATGTTTTAAAATGTCAAGATAAAATTCAAAACCTTACCTTAAAATTGAAATCTATAACACTAATGTAAGTATTTATCCCTTATAGTCACAAATTATCCTTTGTGCTCTCTCTCCACGCATTGCACAAAGCATATATCAATAATTAACTCAAAAACAGTCTCCTGGATTACATATACTTACCCTAACAAATTCTCCCACAGGCTTTAAATTTTAAAAAGAATAGTAATATGGGGCTTGTCTATAAAACCACGATCATGTTTGGGTATCCTGGATTAAATACAATAAAATATATTAAAGTAAAAAAAACATTAAGCTCTTCTTCATCCCATTAAGCTGGCAACTGTATGAGCTCGGCAAACAAGTATCCATAAACAAACTGTCCGATGAACATGTTGTGTACACATCCCCCACATCTATAGAAGAGTCTGACCCCAGGCTAACATCTCATGTGGACCACATCCACCCTTCCCTTCCAGCCGTGCCAGGCATCCCCTTGGCATTTCCCTTTTATGTTCTCATGTCTATTGCTCACAAAAACCTTACGGTGCCCCATGCTCCCCCTCAGCTCTCCAAGACAACAGCACCACAGGCACTAAATACACAAAGGAACCTAGATTTTCAAGGTTCTTTGTAAATATAATGGCAACCTTTTACAGTATTCTAGTTTTAGAATGCATAATTTCAATATGACATAGTTCATCTATGTACTTTGGCACACAAGCAAATTCTACTTCAAATTTTTATAATGCACATCAAGATTTCCTCTAAAAAAGCCATTTTCTGCGACTGTGTATATGTGTATGTAACAAAGAAATTCTTACAATAGCTTCAGCCTTCTTGACATTTATAACACTCATTTACCTTCCAGTCCTGAGGATCACCCTCAGTGATTCATACAGCCATGTGATCAATGGCTTCAGTTGTTGTTTTTATTAATAGGACATTTTTGTTTTCACATTAATCAAGTGCAGAATTTAATGTTTGCTTTAATTGTAGCAATGAAGATTTATAGTGTTATTCAGAGAAATGCAAGTGCTGGGTCAGTTTCTGCTCTTAATTTTCTTTCATAAATATTGAGCACATGTTATATGTATGTATATGAGCAAAATACTCATTTATTGTACATGAAAACTTGTAAGTTCATACATAGAACTCTGTTATTAAGAAATGTTATTAATCTTTATGACACGTTACTACTGAAGAAGACAGGCTTCGGTATATTTAGTTCTTGTGGTATTAAGAGACATTAGAAATGTCCCTCTAGCTGAAAGGTTAATGTTTATGTGTAACACAGAAAATTCAAACACAGTGATTGTAATTGATATGAATCCTTGATTACCCATTCAATAGCCAATCCCAGCTCCCAGAATTTAGAGATGATAGAAATTCATCTTCCCAGCCTTCTTTGCAACTAAAGGTGGCCATGAGGCATAATTCTGGAAAATACAAAAAAAAATTTAAATTGCTTTTAGGATATATTTAAGTAAAGAGACACATATAAAGAGTGATATGTCTCTTTTGATATTGCCCCCTTCCCATTCTTTCTGCCCTAAAGGCCATCACCTTAGGACTGATGCCATGAGTTACAGCAGCCTTCTGTGACCATTAAGGAGCCAAAGACAAGGCCAATATCCTGAGCAAAGACTGAGAATGCCCAGGTTCTTGCTGGTATCACTTAGCCAGTGAACAACCCCCACACTGTCTACCTCTGGGATTCTTCTTCATCAAATTAAACATCCGAATGCTTTAAAAATACCCTTGGTTTTCTGTTACCTGTGGTCAAAAGCAATCTTTCTGGACAGAAAGATTTACTCGACATCCATTTGCAGATTGGATATCAAACAGAAATCTCTTTTCCCAACAAAGAGAATGAATTATAAACCCTATATTCACATAGTGAGCCAGAGAAAGCAAACAACAAAATATTTTGACATATGCATTACATTTAAGTTCATTCATAACAAAATACAGTTATTATTTTTAAGATGGGAATATTAAATAAATCCATTAACTCACCCCAAGTTCAAGAACCATTGGTTAGTTTTACATTGCATGCATATAAATATTAAATACATATATTATAAATGTTTAAATATATAAATATGGCTATTTTTCTTACATATGTTTATTCAGAGTATCTCTACCTAGAGCAAGAAGCAAAGTGCAGACTCGTGGTAACTGCTTGGGCACTTCAAGAAATGCCTATGAAGTGAAGTGTGAGCTACTGCTCTCAGCCCATAAAACTACAGTTCCAGTCCTTTACCGTAGGATTCAGAAAAAATGGATGTGACTTATTTTGGAAACATTCCATGTAAGAAAGAAGAACTGCTAATAAATATATGATGACCTAGCCCATAGGGTATCTATTTCCTTGGTGTACTGAAGCCTTAACAAAGATGGATTCTGGACTTTGTAAAATGAAACTAGTTTTTCTGTGGGATCACCCCTGTGTCCCACAATGTCCCCAACGTCCTCTCATTCTCCTTCCCACTGCATCTCAGAGTTTGAATTTTTGCATAGCAAAATTCAGTACATGGTAACACAGGATGCACATTGCAGAATATCAGAGACCCAGAAAAGGGTCTGGCTTCTTCTAAGATGTATTACTGACATTTTTCTAACTGAATAGAGACTATTCAATATCCTTCCTCGGGTATAATGGGCTAATTTATAACACATACCAGCCTGGTCCAGTAATAGAAAAGAGCAAGCAACGACAGAATTTTATTCTTTCAGAGGTCTGAGGATTTTTCCATGCCTAATACAAAATATCTCTCAAATTCAGGGCATTCTGCAGGATGTTTCTATTTATATGTGCTCAATTTCAATATGTAATTTAGAAATCTGAAAGTAAAGCTAGGGCTTTTTGTTATGACTCTTTTGTGTCCAAAGTTATTTATGTTATTAAAGTCATATCTGAATTTACTTGGTGCATTTTCTATTGATAAAGTGGGTTATTTTTCCCTTTGTTAGTATCTCCTAGACTATAATTAATGTATTAAAGAAATAAAATGTCCGTATTTTTGCTAGAAAATATGTTCAAATCTATGTTCTACACATGTAAACTTGAAAATATTAGACTGAATGACAAGCTGTTGTACACGAATCCTGAGCACATTAATAGTAAATAGCGTGTACTGTAAACCAATCTTGTGCCAGACACTTGCCAGGCAACTTCACACAAGATAAACTCATACTTTACATAGGGCCTTTGTCTCCATTGGTATTTCCATATGATAACTGGAAGGCAGATATTATTTCTTTCATTTCCATAATGAAAAACTGTACAAAGTTTGGCTTGTTTATGTAAAAATTAAAGTAAGAGCTTTGTGTTTCAAGGAAGTCAAGAGGCAGAATGAAGTCCAATGTCATCATATGCTTCTAATTTTTCTTCATAAAATATTTTCTCATTGGAATATATTGTATCTGCCAAGCTAGAGTTCTCAAGTCTTTCTGTACGGCATCTCACTTGCATCTCACAGTTGCTCTATACTGTGTGTACACGCATGTTTTTCATGTGGGAACCTAATATTTTGGTTCATCTCCCAAAGTAAATATAAACCCATGTTTAAGATTTTTTTAAAGATACTAACAGATGTTAAAATGACTGATCCAAATTCACAGAGACTTAACTCTGGCTTTCCAGAATGGTTACCATAGTCTTTTTCTCTTAATACATTACAAAAACAGGTTGACTCTTCCCTTTTCTATAAAAATTTAGATATAAATTGCTCTCATATCTTAAAATCACCAAGAAATTTTCACTAGGCACCAATATCCTTCTACTTTCTCTATATAAGCTAAAACTATGAACATCTTAAGACTGACTTCTAACAAGCACACCACAACTCACTCTAAAATTATCCTTCAAAGCAGTCACTTTGAGAATCTTAACCCTATTATATGCATAATAATCAACACATTTACAATTTTCAAAAATTTGCCTTATCTTGGGCCAAAAATTCTTTGCTTGGTTCAGTTACTAAAATTTGTATTTGTTATTTTTTCTAAGAAAAAGACAAACTAATGGACCATTTCTCTTACTTAGTAAGTGAAGGCAGAATTCAAGAAATTTTTGTATCTGCATATTGAGTTATATATAGAATAATTAACATTCATCCCTTCAATGTTTTCTATTAAATGTACATTTAAAAATGAAATAACATGGGTAAAAATGCCTAAGAGTCTACTTATCATTTAGAAAGTAATCAGTTGACACTGGCTTTCATTTTTAATATTATGGTTTATATTGCTAATATTTTTTTCTGAAATCTTTATGATCTGCCAACATAGACAGTATCAAAAGTGCTTAAGTAAAAAGGATCTTTACTAAGAGGTTTGCCATTGCATGTCATCTGCCATTTGAGTCAAGTTTGGCATTATTCACGCATCAGAAGCTAGATGAAGCTAGTGAAGGTGAATGCCCAGGGCTTTAACAGCCTCTGTCTGTCCCCAACCAGAGTGTGAAATGCGCTGAATGCACTTCCCCCAATCCATATTTTGCCCAATGTGACGGTAATCTGAGGTAATTAAAATGGGATTAGTGCCGTTATAAAAGAGACCCCAGCAAACTCTCTGACCCTTTTTCTGCCAGGTGAGGATAAAATGCGAAGACATCTGTCTGCAACTTATAAGAGAGCCAGTCTAGGACTTTATCTTGCTGGCACCCTGTTTCTGGGACTTCTAGCATCCAGAACTGTGAGAAATAAATTTCTGTTATTGTAAGTCAAAAAAATCTTTTAAATAAAATAAAATGCTTTGGGAATTACTTTGAAACCCAGGTTACAAGCCACAAAAGAATATCACTTTCTTTGCTTAATAGTTATACCTCATTTTTTTTTAATTAGTAAGAGTTTAATCACTCACTTTCTTTGCCAGATGAGACTCTGATTTCTTTGGACCTTTCCCAAATATAATATTTTCACTCAAAGTATGAAAAATTTTTATTGTTAAACATAATTTTTCAGGTTTGCCATGGTCTTGAGGGACAATCCCACATGAGAAATTCCAAGAATGACTTGTCCAAAGGCAGCATCCCTGAAGTGAGTATGGAGCTGCCAAGGTGATGTCTTGGATGTGACTGACTTTCCCTTAGTATATAAGATGGCGATTTTCTGAACTAGCAACGGTTCAATTGCCAAATAACTTCTGTTTCTTACAATTTAGCAAGTTTCGATTCAATTTACCAATTTTCCCATTATGCCACTTTTAAGAGAAGGGATCATTTTAAGCCCAGTAGAGCATTTCAATAAATTGCCCACTATAGAAAAGCAAAGGATATATTATAACACTTCTTTCCTTCTGAGGAAATAATACCCTTCTGACATTTTGACAAGTTAATGAAGCATCTCTTTCCCATCTGAAAAAGTCAGTTGGCGTTCCTTCATCAAGTGAGTATGCTTCCAAGTGTTTCTTCATTTGACCCTCAAAACACCTTTTAACACTTTTCTTGAGTGATGTCAACTGGTATGCAAGCCACTTGGTACATTCCCAGACCCTTTAAAAATAATTCCATCATACTGGCTAATCTTAGAGGGGGTCTCTCCAGAACTGAGTTCACTTATAAAACTATTCATTAAAAGGGTCTCTTATTTCTGTCTCTACTTCCTTTAACAACCTTGTTATATTTCACTTGGACCTAGAAACATAACAAATCTCAAAGCTTAGAATATTGGTCCATTTTTCAACTGCTTCTAGGATCCTATTCTCTGCAACCTCATCCTTCTTACTAACAAATTTGATTAAGGCAAATTCCCTTCTGTGAAACCAGAAACCAAATTTTTCTGCTATACTTTCAATGCCTGAATTTGTCTTCCACCGCCATTACCTAACTACTTGGATCTTTAGAAGGCTTCACCTCTTTTTCTTCATGTATGTATCTATACATGTGTAACATATGTGTGTGTGTGTATTCTTCAAAAGTCTGTCAGCAGTCAGCTGAAATGTTTAGTTTTGCTTGAAATTAATTTTCCATTTTTATTTTTTCAATTATTTGGCAGATTTTATGGCTTTATAATAATTCCCCAGAACTCTTTGACCCTGTGATTTTTATGTTTGTGCTTAGTATGTTTCCTTAGCAACACATTGATTCTGCCAACTCTGTTCTATAAGATTTAGGGAGTGAACATGTCTGAGATATGATTATGAAGATAACTGTCATAGATTTTGGTGTTTTGATGGTCCCAAAAACAGTTTTTTAAATTATGGTTGCAATTGGAAGATCTATCTTTTATTTCAAAATTCTTTCTTTCAACCACTGTTCTTTCAGTATGACGGATTAATTTCTACTTCCTTTACTAAAACAAGTTGTTACAATTTGGTTAATTAATAAGTTCATGGAAACTATATCACAAGAAAAAGATTTTACCAATTCAGAAAAACCAGTAGTTTTTACAAATCCCACTACTTTAGTCAAGATGTTTAAATGCATGATCTGTTTTTCATTTATGAGATTTAGATTCTTCAAAATTTCAATAGTAAGAGAATTGTTATTGAGTATCTTAAAAGCTTACAACAAAAATAGTATTCAATTCTATCTGTTTTTGCTATATTTTGAAGCTATGTTAGTTGCATAAACATTTAGGATTATTAGGTCTTCTGGTAAATTAATTCCACTATTAATATATAATATCTCTCTTTACTCCTGGCAATATTTCTTATTCTAAAGTCTACTTTGTCTAAAACTAAAATAAAGTCTCCCAGTTTCTTTTGATTAGTTTTGGAATATATATATTTTCCTATCCTTTTACTTTTACTCATCTGTGACTTTATCCTTAAAGTGGAACTCTTGTAAACAGAATATATAATTGGATACATAGTTGGGTCTTGCTTTTCAGTCCATCTGACATACAATTACTTGTACATTTATATACAAACATATACATATCAACATAATTCTGTTCAAATCTACCATATTTCTGAAATTTTTGTTCCATCTGTGTTTTGAAACTTGTTTCTCATTTCTTGACTAATTTTAAATATTTTTATGCTCCATTTTATCTTTATCATTGGCTTATTAGCTATACCTCTTTGTTTTACCTTTTGTGGTTGCTCAAAGGTTTATAACATACCTCCTGAAGCTTTCACATGCTAGCCTCAAGTAATTCGTCATTACACATACTGTAAAAACTTGTGGCCATGCACTCACATTCCTCCCTCCTGTCCCTTATTCTATTATTGTCATACATTCTACTTCCACCTGTGTCATAAACTCCACAATTTCTGTTATTATTTTGATGTTAAACAATGTAGTATCTCTTAAGATTTTTAAATAAGAAAAAACATCTTTTGTATTTACAAACTTTTTATGACTTCCAGAATTCTTTATTCTTTTTTGTAGGTCTCAATTTTATCTGATGTCATTTTTCTTCTGTCAGAACTGCCCTCTTTCAGTGCCAGTCTGATGGCAATGATTTTTCTTGGCTTTTCTTCTGGCTTTTTAAAAAGTGGTCTTTTTCACTTTTTAAATACAATTTCACTAGCTATACAAGTCTAAAGAATTAGAGTCTAGTTACTAATTCTAGTTTATTTTAAATGTGGCTTAAAATAATCTGTCTTACTGAGAAAAATCCTTTTAGGTACAAAAATTCCAAATTAAATTTTTGCGGTAATTTTCAAACTAAAAATTTACTTTGAATTTCTCTCCCACCCCCAAATATTTCTTGTTATTTAAACACTTTAGGAACAAATATGAATTTTTTTTTATGAAATACTTAAAGGCAGAATATTTTTCTAATAAAATCTTGTTTTTAACCTCAAGAATCTAAACATTACTTATGAACACAGAGTCCTGAACAAACATGTTTTTCACTTTCAACGAGAGCGTTGTGGTAGGAAGAATAAGGAACCCCCAAAACTATCCAAGTCCTAATTTTCCAGAATCTATAAATATGTTAGGCTACATGGCAAAGGGAAATCAATGTAGCAGGTGGAATTAAGGTTGCTATATAAGTGATTTTCGGATGGAAGAGTATCCTGCATTACCACATGTGCCCAGTATAATCCTAAGGATTCTGACAAGTGAAAGAGGAAGACAGGGAGAAAAAAAGAAAAGAACCACGAGATGACAACAAGAGAAGAATCTGGCTCAACACTGCTGGCTTTGAAGACTGAGGTATGGGAAATCAAGCCAAAGAATGCATGTGGCCTCTGGAGACCGGAAAAAATAAAGAAACAGATTCTCTTTCCTAAAGCCTCCAGGAAGCAATGCACCCTACTGACTCCCTGACTTTAGCCCCAGTTAGCTCCATTTCAGACTTCTGATCTTCACAACTGCAAGATAATAAATTCATGTGCTTTTCAGCTGTAGTAACTTGTTATACTGACAAAAGGAACTAATACAGATTATGGAACTTGGGGATAGGAGGCTGCTACATCAAACATCTAAAAATATGGCTTTGGAATTGGGCAGTGGGCAAGGGCTGAAAGAATTTTGAGGTTCATAACATAAAAAAGCCTGGCATGTGTTGAACAGAGTTTTAGTAGGAACATGGATGTTAATGACTTTAGTGAAGACTCAGAAGGCAGTGTAATCATGTTACTGGAAAACAAAAGGAAAAGGATCTTGGTCACATTGTGTGTGCTTTTATATGAAGAGCAAAACTTGTAAGTGATAAAGCTGGATATTTAACTAAGGAGATAGCCAAGCACGATGTTGAATGTGCAGTTTGGTTTCTTCACCTTGCTTATAGTAAAATGTTAGAGGAAAGAGATAAGTTAAGAGAATAACTATTAATGAAAAGGAACTAGGACTTGATGATTGGGAAAATCCTCAGCGTATCCACACTGCAAAAGTTGCAAAAATTAAGAGAATCACTGGCAGGAAAGTACGCTCTAGAGAAAAAAGTTGAGGATGTGGCTAAACAACATTTTGCTAATGCCTCAGAAAAATCAAAGATCAGAGCGCTTTGAAAATATTATGCAATTCCCCTCAGCCATTAAATTGGACACTACAAATGGGTGAATTGTATAGTATGTGAATAGCTCAGTAATGTTGTTTTTAAGAAGCAAAAAAAGCTCAAAAGAAAATGTCTCAAACAACCCAATTAAAAAATGGGCAATGGACCTGAACAGACACTTCTCCAAGGAGCACACACAGAGGGCCCAGAGACATATGAAAAGATGTCATCACTAGCTATCAGAGAGATGCAAATTAAAACCACAATGAGATACCACTTCACACAGGTCAGAATGGCCATCATAAACACAAATCAACAAACAACAAGTGCTGGGGAGATTGTAGAGAAAAGGGAACCCTAGTGCACTGTTGGTGGGAACGCAGACTAGTGCAGCCACTGTGGAAAACAGTATGAAATTTCCTCAGAAAACTAAAAATGGAACTGCCTTTTGACCCAGGAATTCCACTGCTGGGATTATACCCTAAGAATCCTGAAACTCCAATTCTAAAGAACCTATGCACCCCAATGTTCATAGCAGCACAATTCACAATAGCCAAGTGCTGGAAGCAACCTAAGTGCCTATCAGTAAATGAATGGATCAAAAAACTGTGGTACATTTACACAATGGAATACTATGCAACAGAAAGAAAGAAGGAGCTTCTACCCTTCATGACAGCGTGGATGGAACTGAAAAGCATTATGCTAAGTGAAACAAGCCAGGAGGTGACAGAGAAATACCTTATGAACTCACCTATAAGTGGAACCTAATCAACAAAACAAGCAAGCAAAATACAACCAGAGAGATTGAAATAAAGAACAATCTGACAGTAACCAGAAAGGAGGGGGGAGGGAGAAGATAAGAGGACAATGGAGGGGGCCATAAAGGAACATGTATGAAGGACACATGGCCAAAGCCAAAGGGGGTGAGTTCAAGGGTGGGAGGCAGGGGGCATGGAGGGGTGAAAATGTAGACAATTGTCCTTGAACAACAATTAAAAAAAAAGAAGAAAATGTCTCTTTTCTGGCAATTTGCCCTTCCTGCAATAAATATACAACCCTGATGGACCAAAATAAAAAATTATAACATTTATATTCAGACTCAGAATAGGTCAAAATTTCACTGAATAATCAAATGTCCAAAATATAATAAGTTACATTTCTTTCAAATTTCAGGATTATTTCCAACCCTTAGAATAAAATCAAACTGAAATAAGAAGTCTGCTCACTTCAGGTCTAAAGTAGTTCAAAACAAGAAAATATATACTTGGGACTATTTGGTCAAATCTAGCATAACAAGATCACTGGTCTATTTTATCTCTTAAAAAAAGCAGCTGAAAGCAGGTTCCCTATTATCTTCAAGGAAATTCAATTATGTTGTCAATTCCCACTGATTGGGACAGCAATATATTCTATCACTGCTATTCCTAAACTCAGTCAATTGAGCGATGATTTTTTTTATTATCCTCATAGAAGGATATAGATGAATCTGACTTCCTATGTCCATCTCCTCTTCTAAAGTTTAAGATATCAAAAATAAGAGGAAATATTTTTTGTTCTGTGGTTAGCCAAAGTATAAAATGAGAGCAAAACTTTCTGGAAAAAATACCCTGACATGCCAAATAAACTCACAAAATTAGCATCAGTTGGTATTTGACCAGAGATAATGTATAATATATATTTTCCATTAAATTCTAAGTATTATTTAAATAATTCAGTGCCAACATTATTTTGTTTTGCACACAACTTACTGTGTGTTTAAAAACCTTCATAATCATAATAACTATGTACAGGGATAGGTGGATACTTGAAATATTGGGGGGACCACTCTGTGAAGTACATGATTGTCTAACCACTATGCTGCACATCAGAAACTACCACAGAGTAATACTGAATGTAAACTGTACTGAAAAATTAAAATATATAAAGAACTATTACAACTCAATAATAAAAAGGCAAATAATCCAATTTAAAAAGTGGGCAAATATCTGAATGAACATTTTCCCAAGAAAATATACAAATGACCAAAAAATACATGAAAAGATGTTCATAGTCATTAGTTATCAGGAAAATAAAAATCAAAACTACAAGAGATACCACTCTTACCCACTAGGATGGCTATAACAGACAATAACAATTGTTGGTGTGCATGTGGAAAACTGGTGCTGGTGGGAATGCGAAATGGTGCGATATTCTTCAGAAACAGTCTAACAATTCCACAGATATTTAAACATAAATTTACCATTTGACTCAGCAATTGTACTCCTGAATAAAAAGTAGGTCCTCTTACAAGGTTGTTTCATTCAGCATCATTTTGTTGTAACATTTATGAGCTGCCATATGAACTTAACTTTTGTTTGTATCAATTAGCCTATGGTAATATTGTTACCATTACAGTTTTATGTCACTTCACTTAAAGTTGCAGAACCTGTTAATGTTAAGTGAGGATTTACTATACAGCCAAAATAAATGAAAACATATGTCCACACAAAATCTGTATACAAATGTTCATAGCATCATTACTCATAATTGAAAATTGGAAACAATCCAAATATCAACTGATACAGGAATAAATAAATGTGGTATATTCATCCAATACAATATTATGTAGCAATGAAAGGGAAAAGGTAGATTTTGCTAAATAATCAATGAAATAACAATGAATTATATTCTGGTGAACACTGATAATGTTATGGTAGAAAATGAGCTGAAAGTTGGAAGAGAATCAGTTAATGAGGACAGAAATAGGGTACAATATTTCTAGTGTTGAATTTTACTGCAAATATCAAGACATGGTGAAGCCAATGTTTTTAAGTTAGCAGTCTGACTCACAGCCCACAGTGTCCCGGGTGCAGACAAATGCCAGTGAACAAGACAGACAAAACCCCTGCCTTTAAGGAGATGTTCATTCTAATTTTTGCAAAACACAAACATAAATCCTTCTCTCTTTACTGTCTTACAATATATATTGAAATGTAACCAAGTAACCATGTCCTAGTCTGAAATTTCATCTGGTGCCACTCAGGACTCTTTGACATCATGAATAGTGATAAATCTCTTTAGACCTGTACTTAGATACATAAACAAACTAAATGTGTTTGACATGGCAACCACCTCTTTAAACCATTCATAAATCACAGGCCTGATTAAGGTATTTCTTCTCCATAGTGAGGGCAAATAATGGGAAGGCCTATGGACTAGTTTTAAAGCCACTGAGAGTGTGTACGTGTGAATGGGTGTGTTGCCAGGCTGGTATACACACACGGGGACACTCAACATTTTAATGTAGTAAGTGGAAATGTCACGGTACTGGGAACCAGAAGACCTGCCACATCCTGGAAAAGTCTCAGACCTTGAGACTTGTGTTAATTCATTCCTTTAAAAAAAGATCCAAATGACAGTCATACTTTGCTCTAAAATTATGACTCCATAATTTCCTATGCAAAACCTAAAGCTACAACTCCTGAACTTTATCTACAGTGATCCTGAAAACCACTTTTACAATACAGGGTGAAGTAAAATATGAGGTAAAAAGAGCAACAGCCTCAGACCTACTTTTCTTTCCACCACTCAGTTCCTTCCCTTAGGAAATTAATAACAAAGAGGAAGATGTTGTCAGGGAATCCTTAGAACTTTTCAGAGATAAAGGAAAGACTACAGGTTCCAAGGAGGGAAACAGGGTGGAAGGGCTAGGCAATGAAACTATAATAACAGAAAAAGCAATGACATGAAATCACAAATGTCTGCTCTTACAGTAGTTTCCTCACCCCAATCCTCTCTTACTCTTCACAACAGAATCAGGATCGCCCGTGGACGAGGATCACACCCTCTCCCACCTGTTCTGACTCCACAGGCCTTTCTCACAGTGGCTACTCCCTGCTCTTCTTGCTGTCATCCAGGTGCCATTATTTCTAATATACGCCCTTCTTTGATGCTTAAAATGAGGAAGAATCGAATTCTCACTAGGTATTACTAATTAATTATATTATCAATCCTAAGAGGCTGTGCATTTTAACCAGTATTACCTTTACCCATAGGGTTGTTAGAGATGGAAAGGACCTTAAAAGTACAAAGAATTGAAGCCAAGTCTGCCCTCCTCCCTGTACAGCTCGTTAGAATGTACGCCCAGCCACACTGGGGCTGATGCTGGCTGCACTAGTCCTTCTTGTACTGGACTGCCTCCAGTGGAGGAGTTCTCAGCACCGGGAAAGGTGTGTTAGGGAGAGTTTTTAAGCAAGAGAGCCTTTCCAGCACCCGTAAACATTCCCTATAGGCTATCATCTTCTTAACTCACACCTTAGGCTTCCCTGAGAAAGTAGACAACATGACTACCCTGGATATAGAAACTTACCTGTAAAATTAAGTGTTTGCCATTACTTCATATGTATATAAATATGTATATTTAAATTTCTGGATAAAAGATTTGGTTATATAATGTATACTTACATTGTTTACTAAAGTCCATGTTTGCAGAGTGTTTCCTATTCACCAAACTTCTCTGTCTCTGGAGACAATCATGTGAGGTAGTTGGAGATCTAAGAACTGTCACTTTTGCATACAAAAAGTATTGGTTGAAATACAGTCTTTAGACTAAATTACCTGGGGCTCAATCACATCTCTGCCATTACTAGTATGTGACCTCAAACAAATTACTAACCTCTTTGTTCTTCAGTCTATCTGTCTGTAAAAATGGGAGTAAAAGTAGTATTAACCTGTTAGGGTTTTTTGAGGATCAGATGAATTAGTGAAAGAATAGTGCTTACAACAATACCTGACACCTGGTGAGTACCTAATAAATGGTAGCTGTTAGTATAATCGCCATGACCACCATTATCATTCATCATCACCATCTGGGGTGGTTGTTTACTATGAGAAAATTAATCATGCAATTTTCAGATCCTCCTTTCACTTTGTGCCCACAGAGATATGGTCAGAGCATTGGTGTTCGCTACTAATGTTGTCCCTTTGCTTTGACAATTACTTTCCTCTACTTTTGCCGCAATTGATTTCAAAGAGTATTGAGCTGTTAGTTACATGAAACTAAATAAATTCAATGAGTCATTTTTGTCTCCATTAAAAAAAGGGAAGTAATATTTCAAGAGGCTGCATGCTGAATACATGTATGAAGATTTTCTCTCAACCTGGAATATAATATTAAAATATTTCCAGACTATGACTTAGTATTATAGAACATACAAAAGTTTGTAAATATTCCAATATTTGGGCTTCTGTTGTTGGCTATAATGTCCTTTATATATGAGCTGATAGTTTTTCTTTCTTTTGTTATTTTTAAGATTTTTTATTTATTTATTTTTAAACAGGGGTAAGAGGGGGAGAAAGAGAAGGAGAGAAACATCAATGTGTGGTTGCCTCTCACACACCCCCTACTGGGGACCTGGCCCACAACCCAGGCATGTGCCCTGACTGGGAATCAAACTGGTGACCTTTTCGTTCACAGGCCAGAGCTCAATCCACTAAGCCACACCAGCCAGGGCTAGTTTTTCATACTATCATGTATAATGTATTAATTTTAATGCCCAAAATATATTTATTTCAAGCAATCAGGCCCAGAACAATAGAAAGATTTGGTAAGTTTATAACTCTTTGACAGTAAACTAATGTCAATAACTCACAATTACCTCCTCAATGATAATGGCACCAATAAAAACTATCTTCATTTAACAAAGTTAGGGTTCCAAAAATAAAGCTATCTCAACCAATGTTTTACATTAAGACTGAAAGATTCTGTAGAAATTGTATGTGTGTTTGTTTCATTTTTAACAGTTACAAAAGATACAGGTACTAAAATACATATCTCTCATGAAGTGCGTATCTGGTAATGTGACCTAGAAAATTTTAACAACTCAATCAAACTATAAGTAAAGGCCATAATCTAAACACATACTATTTTCATCAAAATTTCTGGTATTACCTTTTTTATTTTAAGCAATTATTTTTATAAATTAAGTAGCTATTATAATTATAGTCTCAAAACCATACACATTTTACCTGCATCTAGCAATATTCTTTTAAAAATTTGCCTCCTTACGAGAGCCCTGTCTTTGGACACATCTTTTTGTTGAGGTGCTAGTGGTGATAAAATGTTTGGGTTGTTTTTTTTTTTTTGTCTATTAATATATTCAGATTGTAAAATATGAGAAGATTATAATAGGAAAAGAAAAATAACCTTAATAAGAATGTTTTAAATTTGCTATTGTTTTTATTACTTTATTGTTCTTCAATTACAGTTGTCTGCATTTTCTCCCCTTCCCTCCTCCCCACCACACCCAACCCCACCTCCCTCCCTTGCTTCTACCCTCCCCCTTGGTTTTGTCCATGTGTCCTTTGTAGTAGGTTCCTGAAAACCCTTCTCTCCATAATCCCCTCTCCCCTCCCCTCTGGCTACTGTTAGACTGTTCTTAATTTCAATGTCTCTGGTTATATTTTGCTTGCTTTTCTCTTTTGTTGCTTATGTTCCAATGAAAAGTGAGATCATATGGTATTTGTCCCTTACCACCTGGCTTATTTCACTTAGCATAATGCTCTCCATTTACACAATGGAATTCTACACAGCAGAGAGAAAGAAGGAGCTTATACCCTTTGCTACAGCATGGATGGAACTGGAACTAAATTTGCAACTTTTTTAACAGTTAAATAATAGTATAATCAATTTAAAGTGGCTTTTGAAACTAAACATTTATTTTTGTTTCATTTTCTTTTATTTCCCGGACTTCATATTTTATTTCAGACTCTACTATTTATTTTATTTTGTATTTTTATTATTTTTCTTTTATTTATTATTTTTATCTATTACTACTTTATTATTTGTTATTTTTATTTATTTATTTATTTATTTATTTTTCCCATCCCTCCACTCCCCTCCCCTTTGCCATGGGCATTTTAATAGGGCTTTCACTGAATCTTCACTGTATTGCTTTAGGTAGTAAGGACATTTTACCAATATTAATCCTTTCACTTCATGAGCATGGTATATTCTTCCATATGTTTGTATCTTCTTCAATTTATTTTTCAAATGTCTTACAGTTTTCAGAGTACATCTCTTTCACCTGTTTGGTTAAATTTATTTTTAGGTATGTAATAGGCACCTGTCTTTGACTTCCTTGATTTTCACATGATAATGTAAATCCAAAACCAGTGCCTCTATCTATTACCATGAATGCCTCTGATGCTTATTCTCTAGGTAATTTTCAGGAAACCTAATCTTGACCACAGTGTCTTATAACAGCTATCAAAAGCCAAGAAAAGCAATATTTACTATTGTTGCCTGAGGGATGCCAGAAGTCAGTTCCCCCAGATACTCTTAAAATCTGTTCTTAGATTGAGATAAACCAGTAGTACACTGCCCACTTAGACTGAATTTTAATTTTCACATATTCTCCATTATCTTTCCTAACTCACTGACTTGTATTGAGAAATATTCTAGGAAACAAGCTTAAAAGAAGTACAGTTTGCCATTAGAACGTTGGAGAGGTCATTGCTTATTAAATGACAGGAAGCCCCTGTGGGAAGAGAAACGGCAGAGAATTTGACAAGCTGTTCAATAAATAGAGTCATAGTAAATTCAAAATGGCAACACTGCTTGATACAGAGGGAGTCATGTTTCCAAAGTCAGTCCTTCTGTCCTTCCTGAGCCAGAAAGCAGGTGCACCCCAAATTTTCCCCTGGTCTTCAGGTGCTATCAGACTAGTAGTCCCCCTTTATTGAAGTAATTCTTTACTTAGCCTCCAAGTTGTCCCCTGGGCTTTTCAGGCCATTCTACAGAATTATCCTGAAGAAAGTTTTGCTTTTGTAAATCCCACCTTCTTCTCAGCCTCATTCTCTCACCAGTTAAAGAAGGTTCTATGTTTAGGTGAAAGTAGATCTCTTAACATAGTATTATAAGCTTGTGTCTGACTGAAATCTCAGTGTTTACAGCCCCAAAGCAATTACCACATTCCCAGAAGCTGTACTACCCAATGTCTTACGCTTAGAGCTTTCCTCAGTCCAATGCCTTTTTCTGTTTTACCATATCCTTACTTGTTCCTGGGGGTATCCCAATAATCAGAGTGTTTTGGTGAAAATAAAAGGTGTGTGTGCAGAATTAACATAGTATTTTTGAGGTTGCTATCTTCAGAAGGGTCCATTTGCAGGGTTGGCCCTTCACTGGCTTCTGGGGGCTTGGTTTTTGTCATGTTCCTTATGTTGATAAGGCTATGTTGTCCACCCAGGGAACTGTACCCTGCATATAGCTTGCCTAGGCTGACTGTACAAAGCAATGTGGTTAATGACAAGTACCTAATTTTCTTCTGGAATTTTGGTACTTATGGTTGGCCATGTCAGCAGAGAGTGCCTACTAAGACAAACCCCAAACAGAAACTTTGGATTCTAAGTCTCAAGCAAGCGTCTCTCAGCCAAAACGTTACAAACATATTGCCGCTTTTCACTACCAGAGAGAGAAATGTGTTAGCTGTAATCCCTCCTAAGAGGGAAAATGTTGGAGTCTGCACTGGGATTCCTCCAAACTGCCTGATGTGTCTTTTTCCATTGCTGATAGCTGTAATAAGTTACAGTCATGATTACTGCTGACTGAGTCCTGTGAGTATTTCTAGTGAATCACCAAACATGTGGATGGACCCCTAAGATACATATGTGAAAATTTTTAAAAAGGCAAAAATTTTAAAAACACTTCATGAAAAGATATATATATATATATATCTTATATATATAAGCAGTCATTAAGAAAGTAAATTAAAACCACAATGAGATACCACTATATAGCTATCAGACTGGCTAAAATTAAAAATACTGACCATACCAAGTGTTTCAAGTACCATCAAGAAACAAGTAGAATTTGAAATTAAAAACACAATATTATTGGACTTCCGGCCAAGATGGAGGCGTAGGTGGACACACTGTGCCTCCTCGCACAACCAAAAGAGGAAAAAGAACAATTTTAAAAAAACAAAAACAGCCAGATCCGACAGAAAACTGAACTGAGTGGAAGTCCAACAACCAAGGAGTTAAAGAAGACACATTCATCCAGACCAGTAAGGGGGGCAGAGCCAGGAGGAGAGCACTCAGCAAGACCTGGTTTGTGGAGCAGTACCGGCAATGCTCCAGCCGCCCGGACAAGCCCGTAGTGGGTGCACCTGGCCAAAACGTGGCAGGTGCATTCGGCAAAACCAGGGCTCAGACTGGTGGGCTGGGCGGTCCCTCATTCTCGCGCAGATAGACCGGGAGGAAAAGCTGGGGAGCGGAACAGACCACGTGGCCCACCAATGCAGGGAAATAAAGCCTCAAACCACCAAATGAAAACACCTGTGGGGGTTGAGGCAGCAGCGGGAGGAACTCCTGGCCTCATGGGAGAGTTAGTTGGGGAGACCCACAGGGACTTGGAACTGTGCAGGTCCGTCCACTCACCCTGGAGCCAGCAAAGAAGGGCCCAACTTACTTGTGGGTAGCTGGGGAAGTGTGGAGAACAGAGCAAGCGCCATTGTTCTCTCAGGCCCCGCCCCCACAGACAGCGTCACAACACAACGATGTGGGTTGCCCTGCCCTGGTGAACACCTAAGGCTCCTCCCCTTAAATTAACAGGCGCACCAAGAAAAAAAATTGGCCCAAATGAAAGAACACATCAAAGCTCCAGAAAAAATACAACTAAGTGACGAAGAGATAGCCAACCTATCAGATGCACAGTTCAAAGCACTGGTAATCAGGATGCTCACAGGATTTGAAGAAAAACTGTCACAATTACTTGAATAAATGAAGGATAATATAAAGGAAATGAGGGGAAATCTGCAGGGAACCAATAGGAATGAGAAGGAAACTGGAACTCAAATCAATGGAGTGGATCAGCAAAAAGGAAAAAACATCCAAACAGAAAAGAATGAAGAAACAAGAATTCAAAAAAATGAGGAGAGGCTTATGACCCTCCAGGACATCATTAAATGTCCCAACATCTGAGTCATAGGAGTACCAGAAGGAGAAGAGGAAGACCAAAGGATTGAAAACTTATTTGGACAAATAATAAGAGAGAACTTCCCCAAGCTGGTGAAGGAAATAGATTTTCAGGAAGTCCAGGAAGCTCGGAGAGTCCCAAAGAAGTTGGACCCAAAGAGGAACACAGCAAGGCACATCATAATTACATTACCCAAGATTAAAAATAAGGAGAGAATCTTAGAAGCAGAAAGAGAACAGGAGACCGTTACCTACAAAGGAATTCCCATAAGACTGTCAGCTGATTTCTCAAAAAGACCTTGCAGGCAAGAAGGGGCTGGAGAGAAGTATCCAAGTCATGAAAGGCAAAGATCTACATTCAAGATTACTCTATCCAGCAAAGCTATCATTTAGAATGGAAGGGCAGATAAAGTGCTTCTCAGGTAAGGTCAAGTTTCAAGGAGTTCATCATCACCCAACCTTTATTATATGAAATGTTAAAGGGATTTAATAAGGCATGGAGGGATATCAACAGGGGAGTGGGAGGGGGAGAGAGGAGGAAAAAGTACAGAGAATAAGTAGCATAAACAGTAGGTAGAAAACAGACAGGGGAGGTTAAGAATAGTATAAGAAATGTAGAAGCCAAAAAACTTATGTGTATGACCCATGGACAAAAACTAAAGGGAGGGGAATGGGGGGGTGTGGGGTAGGGAGGAATAAAGGGGGGGGAATGGGACAACTGTAATAGCATAATCAATAAATATATTTAAAAAATAGGAGAAACAAAAAGAAATTCAACATTTTAATTTTTATATAAATTATGTAATACTTTCCAAAAGGTATCTAGAATATTCCACTGTACAACATATTAAAAGGCATCTGAGAAGTTAGAGACCATAAAGTATAATTAAGGCACAAAGTTTATTCACACTCATAATTGCATAAACTTTTAAAATTCATATTTACAATCTATAAACTTTTTGTATTCTGAATTATTCCTTCACATTTTGTGATATTTGGCATAATGTTCAAATACACTTCATACACAGACCTCTCCTAACAGCACTCACAAGATTAAATAAATACTAGAGAAAAAAGGAAGATACTATTTGAAGGCTTGATCTTCTATTTACTTCAAGAGTCAGTTTCTTGTGCTGAAATACAACAGTGAAGACTTAAACTGTAACTCACTTGAAAAAGTGTATTATCTCTGTTCAAGTGCCACTGAATAAAGTTAATGTGAATCTCTCAAGCGGCAAAAAAAAAATGCATAGTTCATTATATGTCAAAGATGTGTAAATACAGCTTTTTAAAAATATATATATATAACTAATCCTTTCAACCTGCAGTTACAGGGTATTAGCAACAGCAACCGTTTGAGGTTCCCTATGACAATATATGAAATTTTAATAATAATTTAAAAGCAACATGATGTAATCTTCGGGGATTTCAGCAATAGGCATGATAGGATATACGCCAAGAAAGAGTATATTTGAAAACTGACTCAGATGAAAAAGAAGCAAAGGTTGGAAAGGTGATGACCGGACAGACACATTACAAATTTCTAGTCGCAATTCTGCAGCACAGTCATTAGTTACTATAAGTTATGTCAATTCAAAACTGTACTCTAAAGAACTGAGGTCTCAGCAAAAATAGGTATACATTTAATTTAAAAACATACCTTTTATGTCCTTCAATGGTCTTATACATAAAAGAAAATTAGACTATCACAGCACCAACGACAAAAACTGCGTATACATTTACAAAATATCTATTATCATAAGTGATTATTTCTAGAAATTAGCAAGCAGAGTCCTAAAGATCGTTGTGACTGATATTTTGTTGATCTTGGGGGTTTCTTACTCAAAACATTAGTTACTATAAATATTTCTGAACTGATAGAAATATTCTGAGCATGTTAACACCTGGTAACTAATATCTCTTCATATAATCCATTATGGAGACCTTATAAAATAGTTTATATTGCTATCTATGAAGCTGATCCTAGAGTCAAATAAATGTTCCTAAGTTATTTATACATAAAACACACAGGAAATAGAGTACATTCATTGAAATCATAGCAGTCATTGTAAGCACAATATATGTACTTTTTAATCCTCACCAGAGGACATGCTTACTGACTTTAGAGAGGAAGGGAGGGACAGAGAAAGGAAGAGAAACACTGTTCGGTTGCCTCTCATATGCATCCCAACTGGGGACTGAACCCACAACCTAAGCACGTGCCCTGACCAGGAATCAAGGGCATCCAAGACTTACTCTCTTGCTTCCTTTGAAACTTTCTACTCCCACCACCTTCCCCTAGGCACTGAGAGTTCCCATTCATCCATAAAATGTGATTTATTTAAAAAGTATTTTCCTGATGTCATCTATAAGCAAGGATTCAACAAACAGTACTTGCAAACAAAATGAACATAGTCTGAGTGATTTATAGCTTAATCAATACACGTTCAGAGCAAATGCCTGATGTATTGTTATTAATCTTGAAAACCACTACAAAAAATGCTAATTGCCTTTATATTTTTCTGAAAGAAAACATCATTGCCTCTCAGCAAATTCCATCAAAGTGTAACTTTCCTAAATAAGGTAAACACTATTTTTCTCTTTACATACAAAATGCCTCATACATGGTAACTCCTCCATAAATGATCCTTCAATGAATAACAGCTTTCTCTTGAAGAAATTCTTTACAAATAATGTAGCATGATGTTCTATTCAGAAGCTAAACAAATTATATATTGATTTTGGGTGGTGTCACCACCATATTCAACTATTCTATTTGGGGTCATATTAGACACAAAACAGCGTGTTCCTGCAGGTAAACAATGTCATCAGTGACTAGGTGTGCCGGCGTTTTGTTCAGACGTGGAATCAAAACGAAAGACTGAGCATTTCCAAAAAAAGCTCCAGTGTTCCCAAAAGAGGGAAAATAGAGAAGGGAAGAGTTTGCTGTTATCCTAAAAATGAAAGTCCTTTAGGAGGCAGTTTTTTTCATTGCACTGCAGCACAAGCTGTTTTGCCACGTTACTCACACAGCCAGAAATTATAGGCATCGTGAACTGGAATCAACTGGGTGCCAAATGAGACACTTATGCCCACTTTCCTAGTCACAGTGGCCGTAGAAGCTACAATCCTTTCATTCATATTTAATTCTCTTGGGAACATCCCGAGTCAATATTTTTATTTCCTGTTTTCACCTGCCAGTGGTGAACATTTTTTGTCCATTTTCTAAACATATAACTAAATTTAACATGGTAGTTATGACAAGACATGCAGGAAGCTTCCCAGGCCAAATAAACTAAAAAACTCAAACAATTTAAAACATGCTTTTCTATTTTGAAGAAAGTCTTGAAGTCCTGAAGCTCCTTCCTGACCATGCCCTAATTTCATTGTGATACCACCATTTATTTTGAAAAATTTTAAACTTCCACAAAGTTAAAAGCTAAATTATTTCAATTCTATATTGTTATAAGGTAAAACACTGTATCTTATTTTGTATGTATTTTGATACATACTTTAGCTTACTGAAAACAACAAAAGTCAACTAAACTGACTTTTAAATACGTCCTTCTGAGTGACACAATCCTAAAATTTATTTTCATATTAAAAACCTTTGAAACTTTTATAATTTGTTTTAACATGTTTTTATGACCTAAAGCCCAATTAGGCCCAGGAAACGATTTTAAAAGATTTAATATATATACATTTTTTTCTCCATAAATTATTTTAATTGTATTCAACAATGCGTGTTTCCCTTTTTCTTAAAATAAAACTTTGTTAACATAACAAAGATATGAAGTATATTGGTTTTCATAATGTTTTGTATTTCTTTTCTCTTCAAGTAGATTTCATAAAATACATGCACAAAAGTGGGCAATCTTCTCCTTTTATATAATCTGTCATCATATCAACCAAAAGTGTGCCTGCTGTGGATTGGGAACCCGAATTTGTCAGAACTGAGTTGTAGTGTCAGAGTAAATAGGTCTTCTTTTGAGGTGTTTTAAAATATGAATGACATAACCGTGCTGGACTTCCCAGCCAGAGTAGCACAGAAGAGTTAGAAATGAACAGCTGTGTCAAGGAGAGACCGAGGTTTGGGAGAGACGAGGCATGGGGATTCCTCCTGGAGCAGACAAGCACAATGGCAGTGAAGGAGAAAATGTTAACCAGTGTAACTTGCCAATAGCAGATGATTTAGAGTCATTGTGGCACAGACCTTGAATTCCAAGGGCTATCTAGGGCCAACGGTTTCTAAGACTCTTGAGTTGTGACAGGCTGTCTTCAATTGCTTGATTTCATTAGACACAATTCCTGTCTACACCTGCAAAAGGCATGTGCATGAGTATGTGCCTGCATGTATGTGCCTGCACAGGTGTGCATGTGTACATGTTTCTTAAACTTTACTCAGTTTGAAGAACAATACCAGATATCTTGGTCTAGTTTGACAGTTGGCCATTTATTAATCTGAAAAAATTTTTCAGTGCAATAGCATGCTGAGCATAGATAATGCACAATTTTAGGGTTTTCAAAAGAGTTTCTATATAGTACATTTATAAATGCTATGCATGTATACAATAAACACAATTTATAAGACTTTCTCTGCTACTGAGAAGAGTATTTTCACTTTCATAATAATTTAGCTAGTTATTATTAAGTATTATAAGATGTCTGATATTATTCTAAGTGTTCTACTGATGCAGGCTCTTAATCCTGACAATAACCCTCTAAATTGATCCCATTATTATCTCCAGAGCACAGAAACGTGAATCATTGTGTTCAAGGTCAACTAGCTGGGAAATGGCAGAGTGACCATTCAATCTCAAGCAGCCTGGCACTGGGGTACATACCTCTTACTACAACACAATGCAACATCTCATTTGATCTAGTTAAGAGGCACTGTTATATCAACTTTTAGACAAGGAAATTAAGATACAATGGGGTTAAACAACTTCTAAGTTTCCTCTGCTAACATGTGATAGATGCCATGAGTCAAGCCAGTCTTTCTGATTCCAAAGTCCATGCTCATGACCACTTATGAGCTCATAAAACCACTGCAGCCTCCTAAATACAGGACCACTGTGTAAAATGTAAGTTACTGTGATAATCAAATACAACAGAAGTGAGAGTGAACATGTTATATTAGAGGCATGATCCACACAGTCCCACTGAGGTGGCTCACCCATAGGCAGGACCAAATCTCCACAACACTAATCAAAGCACAGGGGTCTCAGGCTAAACCTCCTATCTGGCCTGGGGTTACTGCTGTAAACACTAGAGTTTGCCTTTGTTTTCCCAATCTTTGCAAATCCACATAGCAGTTTCTCTGCCTCCAGGAGTGGCCACAAGCCTAGCCAGAAGGAAATTCAACCCAGAGACCCAAAACTGGATTCAAAACAGGAATTACCAACCAGCCTGAGTCAGGAATTGTGTTTCCATGAAAGTCTTTCATCCTGAGAAAGGGAGCTGAGTGGCACAAAGGAAGTCAGAGCCAGATCACAGATGACAAGGATTTGGTCACTGAAGGACTTCTCCTTCTAGATGAGCATTCTGGATTTCAGAGTAGCTATTTCCTGCTGAGCTTAGATGGGCCTGGCCTCTGCCCCTACACAAACGAGTAGAAAAATTCTGAACTCAGACATAAAAGCACAGCAGCAGGCCACAGAGTCCACAACTCAGCCGCCTGGGAGCCCCAGCCAGCTCGTACACCACATGCGCCCTGCTTACCCGTCTGGTTTAATGGGAAGAGCCGAACAAAGCAGTACAAACAAATAGCAGAGCAGAGGCTTTCACCCCGGCCTCCGAGTGCACACTGACCTTACCGTGCAGAGTTTTTTCTATAAATCATTTGGGTTGTAAGTAGTTTTATATAAAGTATAAAAGGCCAAGATATGCAAAGCTTTAAAAAGGGAGGAAAAGTTCCAAAATTACAGCTAATTGCCTTATATCAATCATTCCACTTACCAATATTACCCCATAAAGCAAAACCTGAAATTCAGTGAAACCATGGAAACATGTAGTTTAACCACATGTGAATCCAAACCAAAAACAATCACAAATTATATGAGCACCACAAAATCCTTTGCATTATTAAATTATTTCATAGACTAAGGATTGGGCTCACTTATTTAAGCAAAAGTCCAAACAGTACATTTTAATATGAAAGACTCTAAAATCTCTAAAAGGTGGTTCTACATCTTAACTGCTGATTAGGTTACACTCTGAAACTAATATATTGCTAAGGCTAACACTTGACATTGAATACACACACACACTTCTATGTCTTGGGCTATGTCCAGTTTCTCAGCCTTAGAACTACTGGCATTTTGGACCAGATAAATCTTTGCTGTAGAAGGCCCTTCTGTGCATTTTTGACATTCAGACACAAAGAGGGATCTGACAAGATGATGGGAGAAGAAGGGAAAGGCCACTGGCGGAGGTTGCCCAAGGCAATGAATGGTAAACACGCTAGTGTGCTGTGTGACAGACCTACCTATCCTTGGGCAGAGACACGGCAGGGGGCACTGAAGATCTGCCGGTTTAGGACAGGACTGGCTTAGGAGATGGATGCCTCCTGAGCGCATGGATTTATGGGCTAGAAGATATAAACAGTAGGGAGGCTGAGTCTTTCCCTTTCTCCTCCTTGGAGCCACCTGGATGACTGTGCTGCAGCTACCCGAGGTTCCCAAAGGACAGTAGTTTCAGTGGGAGAAGGAAGTCCAGGTGTAGCCTAGGACTGGACTGTGAAAGACTCCTTTCACAACTTAACGTGATACACAAAATCCCCTTTTTACTGTTCAAAATTCACTACTTTAACCCAGGACCCATTTTTATAAACCTTTTATAATACTGCTTTACTTAAATCATTATAGTCTATTTTTTTCCAGATGTTACATTTCTTTTAAATGTCAAGTCAATTTATTTCTTTCTTTTAAAAAATGAAAAGCTCCAGTGAGCAAAGACAAATTTTTATGGCAAATTGGTTAATAAAGTGCTGTCTCATGAGAACTGGACCTTAAACTAGAAAAGTGACTCTTAATGTTTAACATCTCCTTCAGCAATCCGAATTCTTCCTGCAGGGTTTTTCTGGTCTAACCACAACTCACCACCCTATACACATCAGGATTGCTTCTTTACTCCCCTACATAATTAAAAACAAAAACAAGAAAACAAACAAGCAAAACAATGTGCTCCACTAAAAGAATCCAGCTTAGTCCTATCATTATGTATCATTATTTTACTTCAATCTCAGTGATTACATTTTCTTACCATTTAGCCAGACTGTAGTGGTACTCAATGTTGGCTTTCCAAAAAATTCTTATAAATTACTATAAATAAAGTGCTTAAAACCGTTCCTGAAATAGTTGCCTTATATAGTAAGAGTTATATAAGTGCTTACTATTACTCCCAAACCTGGGACTCCACTTGAAAGTAAATCCAAATCTATAGAAATTAGGTGCTGTTATCAGTGTCAAGTATGCACTGATAGGGTCGGACACTGGTAATTTTTTCAAAGCTCTCTTTCTATGTGATCCCAATGAGCCACCAGGGTTGAGAAATACTCAGGTTTAACCAAGTGCCAATGAAACACATATCACAGCTTAAGTCTCAGAAAAGCTGACCAATTCTATGCCCCATTGACCAAAAATAAATAAATAAATGTACAGTTTGCCAGGCACTATGCATGTTACAGAGGACATAGAATAAGTAAGACAACCTCTACCCTCAAGCAACTATCATTAGGTGAAATAAGCCATTGCGAATTATATTAACTAAAGGTGTGAGTCAGACAGAGAAAGAATTAGCCAACTCTAATGGGATAAAGCAAGGAAAGCTCCCAGAGAAAGAGAAACTTAAACTGACCCTTAAGGAATGAATGGGACTGTTGGGTGGAAAGGTAGGGAAAGACACACTAGACAGAAAGGTAACAGTGACAAGAGAGGTCTGATCGGATCACTGGGGAAGAGCAGGAAGGCACCTTAGGAGGATGGTGCCTGAGGCAACGGTAAACAGTGCAGGGCGGGATCAGCTGAGAAGGTGAATGCCTTCAGAGCACACGGAATTATGGGCCAGAAGATGTAAACAGAAGAAAAGGAGAGACTGCCTCTCTTTCTCTTCTTCAAGGATGCCTGGATGATCATGCTGCAGCCACTTGCATTCCCCAAAGGGCATTATTTTTTTAAATGGGAGAAGAAACTCCGGGCAGAGCCTAGAATTGGTCTGGCCAAGGAGAGGGTAGCAGAGTTATTTTACTTTGGGCATTGTAGACGGACAGGCTCTGAGGCAGAAGCCTGCCATTCTTCCAAAACTATGGAGTTTTTGTATCTTACGTTGTTTTAGTTTGTAAACTAATCTTATAAAAATAAGGTAACTAAAAACTAGCAAAGGGAATGATAGGGGAACGCAAGGGTTAAAGATTTTAGCCTTAATTGATAGGCTTAAGTGATTAAAGTTGGAACTCAAAGAGTTAAATATTTTAGCCTTAGTTGTGAGGCTTAAGTGACTAATGCACGTGGAAAGCTGTTATTCCAAAACTGTGTAGTTTTTGAATAAAGACTCCTTTCCTTTTTCACCAAACCTCTGCCTCCACAACTTTGCCTAGAGGGTGGCAGCAGGCAGCAGGACCCCACTAGCATGAAGTGCACAAGGACTTCTGAAGACATAAAAGGGTTATAGTAGACATGCTGAGGGTGAAGCTGAACAAGCTGTAAAGGTCTATAAAAGCAGGACAAAAACATTATGACTTTTCCCTGTAGACAAAAGGAATCCAAGGAGGCATTTTAAAAAAAATGAGTAGCATGATCATGTCTACAACTTAGATCTCTCTGTCTTCGTGTATCAAGAGCAACTACAGACCCTTCATTAGACTTGGGCTCTCACACGGTCACGCAAAGACGTTTAGTCGAAACCAGCTTCTCTACTGTGCCTTCACCCAGTTCTCCTGAGGAACAAAGACAAGGTATTTTTGAAGTTAAAATTTAATCATAAGCTAAACAAGCTAAGACAGTTATTCTCCTTTTCCCCATTTATTTCCATGGAGGCAAATAAAAAACATTTTTTAAGGTAGGTCCATCCAAAATTTTATATAAAATAGTACTGAAAAAAAACTGACATGAGACATGCTGGAGATCCCTTTCTGTTTTTGAAAAAAATAGAGAGGATAAAGTGTGGCCACCACAGATGAAAGAAAATAACTCCAAAAGCAGCTATATTTGAGAGCGATATCCTGAGATTATATGTTTTTTAGCAGAATCTTTAACATAAGTTTTATTGCAAAATAAAACTATACATAAGAATTGTTTTATTTAAGATAGAGGGTGAAAGTATCACATAAATGATAACAATAGCAAATATTTATTTAAGACTTAGTGTGTGATTAGTACTGGGCTCACTGTGGTCACTACAGGTACGTCAGCATTATTTTTAAAGTCTATTTTACAGATGAGGAAACTGAGGATTAATACTGTCAAATAAGTGTCAAAAACTGTCAGAGGTCCGATATTTTTATCCTACTTGAAAGCTGGTAAGTTAGCCTGTCATAATTTCGGCAATGCTTGCAGAGAGCACAGATTCCTGGGTCAGAGGCAAAAGACTATTACTCATAGCAGCTTTTCTTTTGCCAATTTTCTGAACCCCAAGCAACACAAGAGGGTCAGGTAACACCTGCATATGCAATAGATTGTGTTACACAACTTTATAAGGCGTTACAAGAATTTTTATTATGGACACTAAGCATGCCTACCTTTGCTCTGAAAGGAGACACTATCTCTTTCTTCAAAGGTTATTCACTACACATACTTGAAAGAAAGTCTGAAACAAAGACAGTCAGTAGTCTATCTACTTGAAAGATATGAAGACACGCAAGAGAATCATGGAGATCACCCACCAATAAGTTGCCCATGTTTGCACAATTAGTAAATGACAGTATCAGGATCTGGACCTAAATCCACGTCATCTGAGCAGCAGTACCCTATACAAAAGCATCAGGAAGCAAAGCACGATGGACTACCTGAGTTTTGTGGATCTTGAGAATCCAGATCTTGCCATCATTTTAGAAGAGGATGAACCAAAAAAGACTTCCAAGGAGCATCCGCTGGCGACATTGGTTAAGAATATCTCCTTTCTAAAAGTAGGAAAATGAAAAGAAACGTATCCTTTGGAGGATCAGAAGGTAGTAGTGAGGAAAGTTTTAAAGACATAATGAGCATAACAGCACTGGGAAAAAATAACCTAAGATATTCTTGAATGTTTTCCCCAGGTGTTGAGTTTTAATTCTAGCTTGACTTTAACAGTAGATGACAGATATTTAAATACTATATCAATAATGTAGGTGAAAATGCCATTTTCTCAATATAAGCTGTTTTGGACCATTAGTTTCTCTCTTTAGGAGATATTATAGTATGGATAACACATTTATAATTTATGCCTTCCTTCAGTCTAAAGACTCAGAGAATTTTTTATTTTTCTATTCAGAGGGGAACAAAATTATTGTTTTAAATACAACAGAAGCTCACATCTGCTCTTACGCAAGCTCCAGGCTGTTCTGGCGGCCCAGGCTTTTCAAGGGATGACTGTGAATGTGCAGGCACAGCCACACCCTTTCCTAGATTGAACACTTCCACCATTCCTGTCGATCTCATCCTTGTCCTCAGTGGATGAGTGGAGACTCTGTTGCTGCAATTTGGGGTCTAAGTCAATGGAAATACCCTACCCATGCCTATGTAAAAAGACCAAGAGTGTTAGATAATGATAAATGGGTCTCCACCCATTCAATAACCATACCTAAGTTCTCGATCATTGCAATGTCCACTGCTAATGGTAAATATTATTTACTGACCTCTCAAACAGACAGCAGTGCTGACTTGGAAAAAGAGAAATAGCTTCATCTGACCTTAACATATAAACACTCAGGATAAGCCTCAGCAGGAACACTGGTTTTAAGAGTTTTAGACAAGACTACACTAAGGCCAAAGACTCATTTCTGCACACTGCAAAGGCCAATTTCCTGTTTCATGTTCTCTACACAGCCACCCTTAACAAATAAAACCTGCTGGAGATCCCTTTCTGTTTCTGCAGAACAAAGTGTCATATCTGACATGGGTCGGTGAAATCATGTTCTGCATTAGAATGTGCCCAAGAAGAGGAGGAGATTAAGTCTCTCTTTTGCGATTTAAATCTGTCTTGAATCCATGGCCCATGCTGGTATGTGCCTGGTATTTGGGGATTTCTTGCTGATGAATATAATATGGCCAAAGCCTTGCTTGGCTGCAAAGAGAAACCAGAGAAAAATAAAGATGTGCTTTTGTTGGTAACATATTGTGGGGTCAGGATGTTGTTGCAGTGACTCACTTGAAAAAAAAATGTGGTAGGAAAACTAAATTCAACCCATGACAAAGTGCTATGGCTTTTGCTTAACAATAATTCCAGCCACTTCACTGGCCAGGATTCTTTTTATATAGGCTGGGTCTGCATGATTCAAAAATATCCAGTACATTGAATTCTAAAATTTGCTTCAGTAGCCTGGCTATTTTGCTTGTGAAATGTTAAACCTTAACAGAGCTACTTTGGACAAATATTACATGGAGCATTTATGACGACTGACTGATTATTTGATTAATTAATAGCCTGATACTTTTAGATGCTTTGGTGTTTTATAGCCAGATTCATAGAGATCACTGCTCCTGGAACTCACTGCCCTATCCTCATTTCTTTTTGGCTTCTAGGTTAGACAACAGATTTCTCAACTACAATAGCTCGATTGTCACTAGGTAGAGGAGACGGGTGGGAGAGTATAACTGACCATCTCTACTCCACGCTTTCCGCCTCGGAGGCATTCTGCCAACCACTGCATTTTGGTTTCTCTTCTTTAACCCCTCTTTATTAGAATACTTGTTATAGTCTGATCTGTCTTTACATTATTAATTGTTCCATAACTGTAATTCATGATATATGCATTCCTGCTTAAAGCCAAATTTCCCACCCATGTTACCTTCACAGGGAATGGTTTTTCCTTCCATCCTCACCTTTCAAATATTATCCATACAATAAGGTCCAGCTCAAAGCTATCTCTTTCACACAAGTGTGAATTCTCTCTTGTTCCATGCAATGATGCCACTAACTGTACTTTCATTATAGCACACTCTGCCCGTGTTATAATTCTTTGTGTCCACGTCTGTGTCACCACTAAATCATTAGCTCCTTAAGCACTGGACTTCTGTCTAGCCAAAGGCGCCCATTCTTCTTCCATTTCATAGCTCCACACCAAGCTGTTATTTGCCTATAGTAGGTAAGTCAAAATATTTAATTTAATGATGCTCACATCCTCCAAATAAATATACCAGATAACAAAGTTGTACAAGGTTTCGGGGGACAGAACAGGGGAAGGAAGGAGAGAAGAGGGAGGAACAGTGTCAAATTGAAAATACAACCTGATTTAACATCTAATAATTAATTACTCATGCTGGAAAATGTCATAAGGAAAAAACAAACACAATTGCTCTGGATTTTTAAATGTCTTATTTTTCCTTCAGTATATTTATTCAAAACAAACAATATTTACTTTTCTCCTGATTAAAATATGAATCTTTCTACTTCGCTTCCTTTTGGACAAACTGCTTCAGAACAAACCAATTCTGATAATAAAGTAAATCTCCCTGTCCTGACCAACAACCCCATCCTTTGTTTTAAAACAATAATTTGATGACTAAATACTGCCTTTCCCTCAAAGACATGAAGGGAGAAGACATAAGCCAGTGAATACTAACATAAAACAGTATCACCAGTTAAATACAATTCACATCAGTGTGGAAATGATTCTGAGTGGGTGGTTATTGCTACAAAAGAAAAGGATGCACTCAGAAATGAGCTACCGGTGACACAGGAGTAAAATTTTTTCATAATATATTCATCCTACATGCATTTTTAAATAATATTCAATATTTTGGGGAAATTCAGGAAACCGATTTTTTTTTCAGTCAGCAACTGACCCACTGGAAATTTTATTTTCAGTTACAGGAACGTTTATGATTCATGCTTTGTCATCTATACTGATAATGACATTCCTTCAAAAGAACTACCCCAGAGGTTCAATGGTCCTGTATTTTAAATGGAAATTTCACTGGCCCCAACATTTTTATTTGGTTTGATTATTAAAGAGTCAAGAGATTTTACACTAGGCATCACAAACTGTGGGTCTTTGCTCTCTGCCAGTTCTGTACTTGAGATTTCTAACACTTAGCAATTTTCTCACATTGTGGTTGAGGTCATCTTAGAAAGACCTACATTTATATTTTCCCTTTGTAATGCAAAATCAATACTTGACTGGCTGAGAGAAAGGGAGGCACTACATGTCAGACCGCTGACTGAAAATGCAAACACGCAGGTAGCAAATCTATGTATGTTATGAAAACACAGAAGCTAAAAAGTCATTCTGTTTACTGACTCTCTTGTTAGAAATAGTAAATTTCTCCAGGTTTCAGCTTTTTAAAATTTCGTCTTTCTGCACACCTTTTTATGGGGAGTTTCACAAGGAGCATGATAATTACCAGAAGAAAACCTATAGTATTCTTGCAACATTTTTTCATAAGAATGTCCATCTAACTTTTCCACATGTTTTTTGCAGTCATTTTTCTTACTTTCTTTTTTCTCGAGGGAGAGGGCAATAATAAGATAACCCAATAACATCTCAACGTAATGGAAAATCAATGAAGTTAAACAATATGGCAAGGAGGACTAAAAACAAAATGAAGTCTCTAGACTTTAGGATTCTCCTGAAAAGTTGTCTATAGGTCAAAACATTAAACTTTGGTCTGAGTGTAGAAAAATTAGCTGCATTTTTACACAGCATAGCTTAAAGATGTAATCATGCACTTGAGTGTGTATGTTTTTTATGAAGGACAGCTGCACTCTTCCCCACAGGGGACCTCCCCCTGCTGCTGGCCACAGGACATGTCATTCTTAAAGTGCTTCTTTTCCCAGTGTACTTCTCAAACTTGAGCTAGCACCCAGCCCCCTGAGGACTTGTTCAAAAAGCAGACTGCTGGGTTCCACTAGGTCTGGATGGGCCTGAGAATCTGCATTTCTAATAAGTCTCCAGGGGCTGCTGGTCTGATGACCACGCTTTGGACATCTCTGCTTTAAGAGGGAGCATCTTGGATCAGCTTGGAGGTCAGCATGGGGGGAGCAAGCAGAGAAGCCAAGGAAGAAAGCTGTGGATAGGAGTTGAACCTGTGAGGCCTGAGAAACAAGGGGTTACTCTAACAGTTAATCTGTGAAGGAGAACTGTGGTTTTAGAAATACTCCATGTGGTCAAATTGAACCAAGGGTATCAAGGTGAAGAAGACAGCAGAAAAAGGAAAGAATTGCAAGAAAAACTTAACAAGGGAAGCAGAGGTCACGGACCAAGCCCTTCATGAAATAATAGCAACAAAGACGTATTACAGGAAAAAATAGACCTGTACCATAAAACATGATCACCTTCCAGTCCTCCCTCCACTCTACTCCAGCTTCCTTCTATAAGTGAGCAAAACAGGTGTGAATCTCAATCCTCTGGATGACATATACAGAAAACATCAATTTCCTGATTATCCATACTCAACTTTATTGCCAAATCTAAATGTCATGCCAGCTGGGAAAACGCAACCTCAATTATCTGTGAAGTGTCCCCCTGAGCCCAAGGTTGTGATAGGGTGGTTCAGAGATAACAGACTAGATCCCGGCATGGCATGGAGTTCAGTGCTCTGCGGTCTTCAAACAGAAGTCATCAGTCCACATAAGTCACTGGATAGCATGGGCCTTGTTCCACAGCCCCTACCTGCTGCTTCCTGGAAATGCTATTACTGTGGGACTGTCCTGAGAGCCTCCTACCGGCAGCCTGACTAGAGGCCCCACAGAGCCATTCTCCCCTGTGTTGCTGCTACCCACGCCCAGGAAACAAAGCTGCCACTGCTCTGGCGCCCACAGACTGTTTACTCCTCTCCCTCCCTTAGGCCGGAGGGGCATCTCCTTCCAGTCTGTGGTTAAGCAACAAATCCCTGAACTCCCCCGCTTCTATACCTACACTTTTCTGAAGCCCAAAAAACCTTTTCCTCATTTTTACATACTTCACAACTAAGTTTTCAGGAGTTAAGTCTAAATGTCCAATGCCTACAGGAGCCAAAAGGGT
The DNA here is from genome assembly GCA_004026765.1 of Micronycteris hirsuta. NCBI lineage: Eukaryota > Metazoa > Chordata > Mammalia > Chiroptera > Phyllostomidae > Micronycteris > Micronycteris hirsuta. The sequence continues at coordinate 1,041 of PVJI01016571.1, read as the reverse complement.
ATGATAAATAAAAGAAGCAGATTGGGAACAAACAATAGTGATGGAGAGTGCTGTGCAATGGAAGGGGAGTGAACCTTCAAAAGAATAACAAAAAATTTTAACTGTGGAAGTCAAACAACACACATATTTGGTCCAATGGCAGAGCAAGTTTCTCATTTGTGAGTATGGCTGAGGTTTATGGAAAACAAAGATGTGATGTTTATTCTTTCCTCTCGGCTCTTCCCTGGGCACTGAGTACAGGGCAGACACTATTTTCTTAAGAACAGGGGTTTCTGCCTGTCTTATTTGCCGCTGTATCCCCAGCAAGTAGAACAGTGCCTGGCACACTATCTTTTGAAATACCTCATTGAATGAATCAATAAAACAAATATTTAAAAAAACAAGTACAGTATTATCTTAGAATATTATTGCCCGGATCTTTACTTTCAGTCTGTGCGAATCACACTGATGATTAAATACCACATTTACAAGAGTGAGTAGCACAGCAATCAAATATAAGGGATCCTTACAAGTCTGTGTATTTCCAGTGGGGCCGAGACCTCTTCTTTCAACTGCTCACCATGCCACTGCCTTGACCCAATAGTAAAATTATAAGTTCCTGGTGAAATGTTGCATGTATTACCCTGCAGCTTAATTATGCAAATATGTTTATGTGAGACTGTGGCCTGTATGTTGGCTAAAGTAAAACAGAAACTTGAATAATATAAAGTTTTATACAGATTTCAAAGAAAGTCAAGAAATAATATGAGAAGCCCAAGCTTAGAAGCTGAAAACTTACTCTGAATTAATGTGTGCTATGCTTCTCACATTCACTAAAAAGCTGTCTAGCTTGACTCTCCCTTGGGAAAAGTTACTGTATTGCTACCACTTCTTTCCCTTTCTGCTTCAGTCAGCCTCCGGAGCTCACGGTTTTCTGCCAGCAGCTTCCTCTTTTATCTGAGCCCATTCTGTGAAACCCTGATCCACTGGAAAGGAAGCTAATTTATCATCCTGCATCGTTGCTTCTACCCATGGACTGCTTCCCTTGGTGAAGCAGTTAGC
>PVJI01016570.1:11231-38039 GCA_004026765.1 Micronycteris hirsuta | reverse complement strand
TAGCTCTACTGGCAGAGCCTGATTGTCCTTGATGATGAGACTGCTGTGAATAGGATGGTGAAAAAACTCTATCTTGATCACAAGGGAAAGGAGAGAGATGGTTTCTTTAGACAGGGGATGCTGGGGGCCAAACCTTTTTTCCTCTTACATCATATTTCTACTCTATTATTCTTCTAAGCATCTGTGACCATTTACTGTCTTCCAGATTTGGATCAAAATCGATTATTTTCATAGAGCTTTCCTTGGTTAATTCATACCTCTCTCAATCAAATTTTACATTTCAAAATACAATCTTCATTTTATATAATTATTTCATGATGATCCCCATGTAAGTTCTCCTATATGATCGGTTTCTTTACTAGCTTGTAAATTTCTTTTACAACAGAGACATTAATTTTCCCCTCTGTTCCCACCTGTGTTTTGAGAAGTGCTACAACATAGAACATTTAACAAATATTCTTGTCATTAATCCTGTTCATCTTTTACATTCTCATCAAAATCACATAAAATATTTCAGATATGATTTCATTTTTTCCTTTAAATGCTTGACATATTTGCAATTAGTTTTGAGGATATGTATCTTATAACTGAAGGTCCTGATGGATATTTTTGAATCTTTATGTACATTCTGACAGACTATATTAAAAGAGATCCCTTACTTCATTTTCTTAGCAGTTCAATTTTTTTTTAATACAAAACTTTTAATAAAGTAGTACTAAATACATTGAGTGATGCTATCTTTTATTTTGAAAATAGAACTATTATTCTCATTTAGGGAGGTATAAATATATACTTCATTTTAGTGGTAACCACTGAAGGCTTAAAAAAGGTAATGACACAATTAGACTGTGACTCATTATAGAAAGAGCAAGTCCCAATTAAGACCATTCCTAAATGATCCCCAATAGTTCCACATTTCTTTTTTTAAATATATTTTATTGATTATGTTATTATAGTTGTCCCAATTTTCTGGGTGTTCTCCCTTCTACTTGGTTCCCCCATTCTTTCCACCAATCTGCTCCCTTACTTCATGTCCATGGATCATTTAAGTTCGTTGGCTATTCCATTTCCTATATACTGTTCTTTTTGTTTTTTAGCTTTTATTTATTTTTAAAATATATTTTATTGATTAAGCTATTACAGTTGTCCCATTACCCCCCTTTATTCCCCTCTACCCCGCATACTTCCCCCTCAACTCCCCCCCCCCACTTTAGTTTTTGTCCATGGGTCATACCCGTAAGTTCTTTGGCTTCTACATTTCCTATACTATTCTTAACCTCCCCCTATCTGTTTTCTACCTACCATTTATGCTACGTATTCTCTACACCTTTTCCCCCTCTCTCCCCCTCCCACTCCCCTGTTGATATCCCTCCATGTCTTACATAAATCCCTTTAACATTTCATATAATAAAGGCTGGGTGATGATGAACTCCTTGAACTTGACCTTATCTGGGAAGCACTTTATCTGCCCTTCCATTCTAATGAAAGTTTTTCTGGATAGAGTAATCTTGGATGTAGGTCCTTGCCTTTCATGACTTGGTAAACTTCTTTCCAGCCCCTTCATGCCTGTAAAGTTTCTTTTGAGAAATCAGCTAACAGTATTATGGGAACTCCTTTGTAGGTGATTATCTCCTTTTCTCTTGCTGCTTCTAAGATTCTCCCCTTATTTTTAATCTTGGATAATGCAATTACAATGTGTCTTGGCGTGTTCCTCTTTGGGTCCAACTTCTTTAGGACTCTCTGAGCTTCCTGGACTTCTGGACTTCCTAGAAGTCTATTTCCCTTGCTGGATTGGGAAAGTTCTCTTTCATTATTTGTTCAAATAAGTTTTCAATCCCTTGGTCATCCTCTTCTCCTTCTGGCACCCCTATAATTCAGATGTTGGAACATTTAGAGATCTCTTGTAGGTTTCTAAGCCTCTCCTCATTTTTTCAAATTCTTGTTTCTTCATTCTTTTCTGGTTGAATGTTTTTTTTCTTCCTCCTGGTCCACACTGCTAATTTGAGTCACAGTTTCCTTCCTATCCCTATTGGTTCCCTGCACATTCCCCCTCATTTTTTTTGTGTATCCTTCATTTTTTCATCTAATTTGTGACCAAATTCAACCAATTCTGTGAGCACCCTGATTACCAGTGTTTTGAACTGTGCATCTGATAGGTTGGCTATCTCTTTGTGGCTTAGTTGTATTTTTTCTGGAGTTTTGATCTGCTCTTTTATTTGGGCCATTTTTTTTTTTCTCTCAGTGTGCCTGCTACCCCATTTCCTATATACTGTTCTTAATATTCCCCTGTATATTTTGTACCTACCAATTTGTGCCTCTTAATCCCTATATCTTTTCCCCCATTCTCCCCTTTCCCTCTCCTAACTGATAACCCTCCAAATGATCTCCATATCTATGACTCTGTTTCTGTTCTGCTTGTATGTTTAGTTTGTTTTTTAGATTAAATTGTTGATATCTGTGAATTTATTGCCATTTTAATGTTCATAGTTTTGATCTTCTTTTTCTGAAATAGTTCCCTTTAACCTTTCATTTAATAATAATGGTTTGGTGATGATGAACTCCTTTAGTTTTTTTTCTTGTCTGGGAAGCACTTTATCTGTCCTTCCATTCTAAATTATCTCTTTGCTGGATAAAGTGATCTAGGTTGCACATCCTTGCTTTTCATCACTTTGAATCATTCTTGTCAGTCCCTTCTGGCCAATGAAGTTTCTTTTGAGAAATCCGCTGACAGTCTTATGGGAACTCCTTTGTAGGCAACTCTTGTTCTTGTTGCTTTTAAGATCATTTCTTTATCTTCAGCCTTTGGCATTTTAATAATGATCTGTCTTGGTGTGGTCCTCTTTAAAGTATCTTGTTTGGGACTCTCTGTATATCCTGGACTTTTATGTGTATTTCCTTCACCAAATCAGGGAAGTTTTCTTTCATTATTTTTTCAAATAAGTTTTCAAATTCTTGCTTTTCCTCTTCTCCTTCCAGCACCCCTATGATTCAGATGTTGATACGTATGAAGATGTCCCAGAAGATTCTTAGTTTGCCCTCATTTTTTAAAATTATTGTTTCTTCTTGTTCTGATTGAATGTTTTTCTTCCTTATATTCCAAATCGTTGATTTGATTCTCAGCTTCATCACCTCCAATGTTCGTTTCCTATAGATGTTTCTTTATTTCACTTAATGTAACCTTCATTTCTGCGTGTCTTTTTTATGCTGTTGAAGTACCCATTGAGTTCCTAGAACATCCTGATAACCCGTGTTTTGAATTCTGCATCTGATAGGTTGCTTACCTCCATTTTATTCGGTTCTTTTTCTGAAAGTTTGGTCTTTCATTTGGGTCATATTTCTTTGTCTCCTCATTATAGCAGCCTCCTTGTGTTTGTTTCTGTACATTAAGTAGAGCTTCTTTGACTCTCTTAGTAGCATGGCCTATTGTAGAAAAATGTGCCTGTAAGTTGTGTGGGGCAAAGAATTAGGTAATCTCCAGAGCGGGGCAACCAGCATCACTGCCCTGTGGCTCTGTGTGGGGGAGAGCTTGAAGAGAGGATATTACTGCTGCCAGGCCTCTGGAGCTTTGCCCAGGTGGATGTGGTCTCCCAGCCCTGATGCCAGTCTCCTCAATTTCTCCCCATACACCACTGGTGCTATTCCAGCTATTGCCTTGGTGCTAAATCCCAGAAGGAGCGGGTCTGCCTAAGTCCTAATTGCATTGCAGGCCCTTTAAGAGGACAGTCTCCTATGAATCCTGCTATTTTTTCCACTGCCCAAACACCCACTGGTTTTTATAGCCACAAGTTATAGGGACCTCACTTTCGGTGTTAGAACCCTGGGCTGGGTGGTCTGGTCTGGGGCTGGAATCCCTCACTCCCCAGAAGTCCTTCCCGATTTTTATCCACCACATGTGGATATGGGACTGCCCGTTCCAGTCTCTGCACCTCTCTGTGCTTCTCCACCTCTCCACGTGTCTCCACATCTCCACATCTCTGTCCCTCTTACCCGTCTGGATAAATGTGGCTTCTTTAAATCCTTGGTTGTCAGAATTCCATACAGCTCAATTCTCTGACTTTCTGGGTGATATTTCTTTATTTTGTAGTCTATTTATAATTTTTGCTGTGGTTGTGTGAGGAGGCAAGATGTGTTTACCTATGCCTCTATCTTCAGTTCCATATTTCTTGATAACAAAGATATATAATGTCCATGTTTTTGTCAGAGTAATCATGATATAAAAATAGAAGAAAACTAAGTTTTCATAAGAATATACTGAGGAAGCAATAAGAAATGTATGCTTTCAAAGGTTAGCTACATAAAATAAGCACAAATGATATAACTGTTTTTGAGTGACTAAGAGCTCAGAATCTGAGTGAGCAGTATAACAAGTCCAAGTCTTGACTCTTTGATTCACCAGCTTGTGCTTACTCTTTGGATCTACATTTGCTCATCTATGAAATAGTGCCACTTTATCAGGTTATTTGAGGGGTAAGATGAATTATTATTTCTAGAATTCTTAGCACAGTGCTTGGAACATGATAAATACTCAAAAAATATAAGTCATTTATTACTATCTCCATTCTCATCATCTGTCTTTTCTCTGCCTCAACCCAAGGCACCATACTCAGTTACACAGTCATTCCCCAGGGCACCAGGCTATGACTGCAGGCCATTATCCAAGGAGTGAGGTTTTGGTGTTGCCTGCTTCCCAGATTAGAAGTGTCATTCTCTTCTACATTTATGCAACTACTTCTGAGAACTGGAAACTTCCCTTCCTCTCCATCCTGATTTTGTACCTATTTCTAAAGATTGAATTAAAGACAATCCTTTCAAGGAAAAACACTGTTTGAATATATCATATTTGAATGTGTCATATTGTTTATCTTGACTGACTAATGACAGCTTTCAAGTGCTACCACACACTTTCCCTTCTGTTCCATGTACAAGGAAGCTGCTAACAAGCCTGAATGCTCCCCCTCTGCTGGTGCCTGCTTGAAATTAGCACTGCGGAAACCCCCTGGCCTGTATGCACACGGCCGTCCTCATCCTGGTCACGCACACTGACCACTGTAAACCCAGAACAGTGGCCTGTTCCTCCTCCTCTCTCAATCCATCTTTATGGCTCTAGTTTCTGCAATCACTTGATCATATTCATGAGAAATAAAATTTAACCAAGTAAAAAACAACCATTAAACATTAACGTGCAGTACATATTGACATGGAATATAAGAAAAGTGTTTTCTGTAGCCTTTCTTTACTTATATGATTTATATTATGAAATAGAACTTAATTTACTATTTTACTCCCAAAGAGAGTTCCCAATAAGAGTTGGAAAATGTACTTATTCTTTAAATACTGATATGAGAAGAAAATTGTAATATCACTCTTAGCTGTTTATTGGACATTATGGAAAAAAATAGAAGCCAAAAAGGAAGAATCAGTTCCTGTCATTTCCATCCAATTGATAGAACTCACTTTGGAAATGTAAGCAATTTTCAGTACTGTATCATCACAAGAGACTTTCACGTATATTATATAATTTAACTCTCAAAGATTACATGTCTAAAATTCTTAAAGCAAATGTATTTTCAATAAGTAACTGCTTATTGTTAAAGAATTAAAATCATGAGTCTGTGTCCAGTTTTTTCTGATTCTCATCCCTTTATTCATATATATACACACACACACACACGATACAATGTATAATGAACTGTGTCAATAAAGCAATAGTTTAAAATACCATCACTACACTTTAAACTGATGTTTTAGTAATTCTTCATGTTTATCTTTTGTCTTAAAAACTAAAATATTGTATAAATAAATATATAATCACAGATAAAAAGACAATATATGTAATATTTTATTCAGGGGACTCTATAGTCATTTAGATTATGCAAAATGTAAGAGGGCATTTATAATATTCAGTCTATCACATATAACTGAAGCCCCCTCAAAAATAAATACAATATAAGTAGTCAAAAATAAGATTTATACCACTTGAGAAAAGTAATAAAGTTAGAGGTATCATATTTCCTCATTTCAGACTATACTAAAAGTTATCCTAATTAAAATAGTATGGTGCTGGCACAAAAACCAAAAATTGTTTGCACAGTGAAGGAAACCATTAACAAAATGAAAAGGAAACATACTGAAAGGGAGCAGTTATTTGCAAATGATATATCTAATATGAGTTAATACACAAAATATATAAAGAACTCATGTAATTCAATATCGACAAAAAATAATCTAATTAAAAAATGGGCAGAGGACCCAAATAGACATTTCTGCAAAGAAGACATATACATGTCCATCAGACACATGATAAGATGCTCAACATCACTAATTATCAGGGCAACAAAAATCAAAACTACAACAAGCCTCACACCTGTCAGAATGGCCATCAACATGACACTAAATGAGTGTGAGTGAGGATGTGGAGACAAGGGGTCCCTTGTGCACTGTTGGTAGGACTGTTGACTAATACAGCCATAATGGAAAACACTACAGAGATTCCTCAAAAAATTAAGAATAGAACTACCATAAGATTTCAAAATGTCATGACTGGGTATTTATCTGTAGTATACTAAAACAATGATTCAAAAGATGTATGAACCCATATGTTCACTGCATCATCATTTATAATAAGCCAAGATATGGGGATAACCTAGGTGTCCATTTACAGATGAATGGATAAAGAACATGTGATACAGACACACACACACAGTAATACTACTCAGCCGTAAAAAAGGAATGACATCTTGCTATGCCATACTGTGGGTGAACCTAGAGTATTATGTTAAGTGAAATAAGTTGAGCAGAGAAAGACAAATATGATATGATTTCACTTATAAGTAGAATCCACAAAATCCTAACATAAATGAAATAACAAAATAAAATGGAAACAGACTCATAGATACAGAGAACAAACTAATGCTTGCCAGAGGTTGGGAGATGAGCAGAAATGCAGAAAGGGATTCAGTAGTTTGCAAACTTTCAGTTATAAAATAAACTACAAGGATGCAATGTACAGCATAGGAAATATAATTGATGATATCATAATAATGATGTATGGTGACAGATGGTTACTAGATTTGTGGTGATCACTCCATAAGGTATAAAATGTGTCATCGCTATGTTGTACACCTGAAATTAATATAATATTATATGTCAATCATAGTTAAACAAATTAAAAATTAAATTGAAGAAAGACATAAATAAAATGTAAGTCACTAACAACAATGTCTATTTTATTGTATATTTTCACCTCGTCAGGGCAAACTGAAGTTTCATTAATTGAAATAATTATTATGTTGTTTAGTTTTGTCTCCCCTAATAGATTCCAACCTTTTTTTCTAAACATACCAATGAGAAATTAATGCACATAGACAATTGTTTTTTAAATGAGAACTAAAGTCTTACACTGTAGCATTTTGTAAATCCCTATTATCTTGCAAGATTAATAAAAAATACTTGTGATACAATAAATTTAATCAAAATCTACTTGCAGTAATAATGACAAATTTTACTTAATAAACACAGCTGCTTTGTACTAAGAATAGCCTCCTCCTGCCAATCCAGAGTAATTCTGCATCAGCTCATGCTGTATTATAAAACAGCATGAATTTTTTATTAGTTCACTGAGAGGATTTGAAATATGGTTTTCTACTTACTCTCCAGTCATTCCTTGGCTCAACAGCTATGTAAGGACTTTTTAAAAAGTAACAACATAAATCTAAAATATTTTTGTTAATGTCAGGGTACTCTATATTAAAATACAGTCATTCTCAACTAAGTCCTCTAATATTTTAGAGTTATAAATACAATTTTGTTGAATTTTTCAAACATGGTCTTATCAAGCAATTTTACTATTTAAGTACCTTTGTACTAGACTCAATTAATTAGCATGATTTGAATGTACAAGCATTCCTCATTTATTTTTTCAGAGCTATAAGTGTTAATTAATTCACTTATAAGAATAGCATGTATTTTATAGTAAAATATTGTAACTGATCATTATTTGCCATAAGTTTTTATTTTCACACAATGAAGGAGAAGGCATAAGGCTAAATCTCAGTTTGTCCAATTTTACATTTAGGCAAAGTGGGAAATAATTTGATGTTCTTTTATGTGATTTATATACAGACTTGCACTTGGAAGAGATCCACTGATAGACATCTAATCAAACTACCAACTTTTCTCATTGATAAATAGTACTTTTCAGAGTTGAAAAATTTGGTCACAGAATTTATCTGTGAGAAGACTAGAATCTTAGTTTACATATCTAGAAGTTTCAAGAGTAAAACAAAAAACTTTTCAAGACCAAAAATGTTTCTCATTTAGTAGCATTATTGAAAAATAGGTTCAGATATCATGTTCTTAAATAATTCTGTTTAAGCACAAGATGGGCTATTCATTAGGAGAAGGATATCAGAACTATGATAAGTTCCAACTTTTAGCAAAGTAACTTGCCAAGAGATAGGGAAGTCTGACACTGGGGCCAAGTGCCGCTAACACATTGCTGCCAAACAACCTTGCACTGTTGGCATAAATGATGGTTGCATACAACCACAATACAGGGTCTGGCACAAATGATGCCCCTTTTTTATTACATATATTTTTTTATTACAAAATCATAAGCATGCAATTCTGTAACATAACAATATCACACTCAAGCCCACCGTATGACATTTTAGGTGATATGTGCCAATCGCTGTCCGTCTCGCGCAGGACATTCACGTACCCCACCAACCACACTCAATGGTGTTACTTCTGCTGGACCATGCATGTCTCAACAGAAATATATAACAGTCTTTGAAACACAGCTCCAAAGTATGTCCAGGCTCTAAGATATTGGAGAGTCAACTTGTAGTAGAAAAAAAGCTAACAATGGATCTGATTAAAGGTAGGAGAGAGTGTCAATCATGAAGAAAATTCCATCCTATGAATGCATGTCTCAGGATCTGACTGTTACTTCAAGGGCATTTTTCAAACAGCTTCCTCTACAGACATTTCATCCTAGTCTCAATAATTGTAAAAAAAAATCACATAATACTATTGTTTATAAGGAAAAATAATGGCCCCTCTCTATCAGCATGCTTTTCACATATTTATATAACTATACATACACATAGTAATACTATATATATATATATATATATATATATACACATACATATGTATACACACACATATGGTAAAACTCAGATATGCATGTCTTTATTATTTCATAAGCATATATTTAAATATCATCTATTGTTTTCCCTGATAATAAAGTGGTGAAGATGAAACTGTAACAGGGATGGGATTTCATCAAACTATCTATGTTAGTCTTTTATAAAAGATTGAATTAGAAGACTAAAAAACAGACAATCTAAATAGAAGCAAAAATAATACCAGAGCTTACCAGTATACTATTATATTAGAATGTCTTTGAATTTTTGCTCTTTTCCTTCAATAGTCTACTTAAAAGCATATTTTAAATCATGCGGCTTAAATGTCTCCAAATAGTAGGATGAAGTAATTTGTCTTTTGTGATTTGTACTATATCTAAAGAGAATTATCACCTATCATTTGCTGTACAGGTTGTAGGGCTATAACCACTTTCCACTTTTGAATACTCATCAGGTCAGGAAATCATTTTAAAAGACTCATCAATACCAGATGTGCAGTCTGACAGCATCCTCTTTTCAAAAAGCATGTTTCCTTCCTACTGACCCGAAAAGCAGCTTGGATGTAGGAAGTAATAGCCAACATCATGAGTTGGCTTTAGGACACATATGCAAAAGGTCTAAACCTGCTCTATTTCAGCTATAAAATAATGTATTTGTACACTACTTTATAAAAATAGAAAATTGTTCTAATGACATGTAATCATATTTCAGAATTCAAATTCTATCCTGTATCTACCTAAAAAAATAAACACATGTACCAAATAATATGTTTTTTGGTTTAGGGAATGGCTGCATTTCTCTCTCTCTCTCTCCCCTCTTACTCTCATATTTTATAGTTTAAGTTTTGGAAAAATAAAAAGAAGTGCTGAGAAATGGAACTGCAGTAGAGCCATAGACGACTGGCCCACTTTAAACACGGCATGCTTCCAGGACAGTTCAGCAGGGGGAACGCCCACCCTGGGGTGGTTTCCATAGACCAGTCATCATACACAGCCTGCAACTGGTGCTGAATGACAGCTAATTGTGAAAGGTATCTCAAGAACCCCACTCCTGAGGGTCAATGTTGAGGAATGGAGAACAAGGAAAGATACCTTCCCTCGCTTGCCTGTGGCCACCTATGAATGTGAAAGGTGCAGAACGTATTATTAGATTACATAGATCTCTAAACTTAGTGATCATTTCTTTTAGACATTTTTAGCATGATTTTGAAAAGGGCTATTTACACTATACACATAGGCCTTAATAAATCTGATTTACGACCAGTTAGTTCATCTGGTTATAGCAAAGAGGTGGTAAACTGACACTTATTTTAAGTCCCGATTTGTTTATTTACTTTGATCCAGGTATATCTGTACTTCTGCCCAAGATATACAGAATTTAATTTGCCAGTATTCAAAAATAAGTTATAAAAACATATAGACCAAGATAGACTTGCACAATTTAGTATAAATAGATCATTAACACTAGAAAAATAAAAGAAATAGCTCAGTTTACTAATTATCTGTTTTAGAAGCTCTTTCTCAAACTTAAACTGAGCAAACTTCTTTTTCATTGTTTAACAATATAATTATTTGCATTAATCTCTTCATATCCTCTATTACATTTAATTTATATTTATATGTGACTTTCTCTACATTGGTACCAGTATTTCACAGAATGCTAGTCATAGCAGAAACTCTTTGAAAATGGATTCTCGGATCAAATTAGTTTGGAATGGAAGTAAAGTTTCCTCTTAAGGAACAATAATGCAACTTATCATATTATAATATCTAAGTCATCATTCAGACAAAATAATCTTTGTTTTTTTTAGCCCAGCATATTTTGACCAACCCTTATTGAGCAATGGACATTACTACAATTTTCTACAATCCTATTTGTAGTTAATAACAACAAACAGATTTTAGTACCAATGTTTTTATATCACTGAGGGATGTTTGACACATGAGTAAAAGCACAAACAGACATACATGCAAATTGTATGTGCATGTATTTATTTTTTTCATGTAAACATTCTGGAAAAAGATGTTTTTAGTGTAGATCAGTGGCGCATGTACATTAAAGCCTTTCTATGTGCCATTCTCTTAAGCCTTTCCTCCTGTTTGCATGATGGAAGCAGTTCCTCTAGCTATCAAATCAGTTTCCAATGCAGAAGAAAAAGAGAAGTGAAAGGGAAACATGAACTGTCTTAAAAATGCCTGGAACATAATCAACAAAAGAAAAAAGCAAGAAAAACATGACCAGAGACATTGAGATTAAGAACAATCTAACAATAGCCAGAGGGGAGGGGGGAAGGGACAATGGGGAGAAGGGCTTTCAGGAACCACTACAGAGGGCACATGGACAGAACCAAAGGGGAGGGTGGAAGAAGGGGAGGGAGGTGGGTTTGGAGGGGGGAGGGGAGGGGAGAGGATGCAAACAACTGTAATTGAACAACAATAAAGTAATTTAAAAAAAGTCAGCAATTCTAGTGTGTGGCCATTGGCCAGGGCTCAGCCACATGGTTGTTCTTACTACCAAGAGGGCTGATAAATATATTTTTAAATTTGAAAAATTAACACCTAGGAAAAATTAAAATTTGTTAGGTAAAAATAAGGAGAAAATGTATATTGTGCAAACAATTCCCTGGATCAAAATACAGAAAAATTATATGTCACTCTTAATTATTTATATCAAACATAGCTTCCTTGTCAATGAATCCCAGACAATAATAAGTTGTCAATTAATATATTAAACAAAGCTCTAAAAATGATTCTAACAATATTTTAAACATTATATACAAGAGGTACATGTGGATAAATTAATAGTTTGCATACTGTGCAAAACCTTCAATGGACAAATAAATATATGCCAAAATAGAAAAAGATAGAGAGTTCCCCATGCAACTGACTGTATTCAGTAATATTAAGAGTGGTAGCCACAGCTCTACGAGCAAAATGCGGTCATGCGCGTCCACCACAGCTCAGGTAAGTGTGTCTGAATGATCTGAGAGACAGGTCAAACTGTCATCAGAGGCTGATCACCTGCTCCAGACCACACTGAGCCTCACCAAGACTTCAACAGAATAGGCCTACAGGTTATATGAGACTTTCTCTACAGATAGCCTAACAACTCAACTTTACTGTTTCAACTAAATTTATAACATACACCAGTACCAGTAGAAGAGTTGGGGCAGGAATTGAAAGAGAATGATACTGTCTCTATAATTGCAAGTAGTTTCTCATTTTGCTTCTTATACTGTTATCAAGCTTGATTGATTTACAGCATGTAGTTTTGATTAATAATTGTAACCAATATATATATTTTTTTAAATCACCTCTAGATATGGTGATAAAGTCCCATTTCTAGAACTGCAAAATGTAACCACCAGGCCCGGTCTAGAGTAGAAGCACTAAGATACCACCACGCTCTGTGGCCTCCTGCAGGAAAAGGAAGAGGAAAAAAATGCCTCCTTTGGGACCTTCTCAGATGCTATAATAGTAAGTAATACCAACTTTCCTTTAGCGTGTCTTTGACTGGTTAGCTAAAAACACTTCATCCCCTCTTATCTGAGACATTCAGTGCAAATAAGAAATCCACATACTGTATTTATAATGCATGTCTCTTTCTAGTATATTTTTCTAGTGAGTAGTATTTTGTAATACCAATACCTTTTTCAAATAAGTGTAACTTTAACCAGCATCTGTTCATTTATCAACTCTTTTCAAATTTACAAATATAGAAGAGGAGGAAAATGCAAAGCAATAGAAGGAACAGCAACAGATTTCTTTGTTAAGGTTTATCTAGAGATGAATTCTGGCAATCATCTATCTTTTATCCCTCGATACTGTATGATAAACGGTAAGCTATTTGCTTGTGATAGTGTTTTAATAGAGACATAGTTAAATGTTAATTTTAGTAATGGATTTCTCCAAGAATGTAATTAATCCTGAACTAAAAATACTTTTATAACCATGATAATTCAGATTAATCTGAAGGGATATTGAGGAAAAGGCAGAGCCATAGCAGTATCTGTGACTGGCAAACCCTTTTATAACTCTCCGCAGAGCTAGCTCTCAATGAACTTCAACATTTGAAAAGCTTAAAAAAAGAGGTAAACACAATTTAAATTAGAATATTTAACCGTGTTTAATGTTGGGCACAAGCCTGGGGATGATACTAGAAGATACTTTAGTTGACAGAAGCACATATGCAAAACAAGGTCTCTTTTCAAATTTAGGGACTCCTTTACTCTTCATACAGAAGTGTTGCTTTTTACCTCCTACGGATAAGGAGGCTTTGATTATCAATCCCACACAGAAGTAGATAGTCTCTGCCACATGGCCATTAAATGGAGAAATGTGCATTTTCTACTTCATCTATCAGGCTCACTGATGTATTTTCATCTATGGTATCACTCACGAAAGGAGCTTAAGTACTTCAAAATGGGAGCCCACGGGGATCAGCCACCGCCAATGAGGGCTCAGCTGTTCTACGAAAGCCTTGAAAAGTGAAACATCTAAAAGACCTAAAAATACAGCTTAGAGTCTCATCATAAGCCCCTGGCCATGTGGTGTCCCTGGCTCCAGGAATCACACAGAGGATTTGGATAACTTGTGCAAATTCTAAGGCAAAGATAAAAGTGGTTGCACTAAGATTCTCACTAGTGACTTTCAGAATGTGAACAAATGCAGGCATCCTTTGCCACTAGATTAACATGGAGCAGCATCTGTAGGACGCTAGAAGATGTGTGCACTCCAGGAGAACTGCCAAGGTCACAGACAAAAGGTTTCAGCATAATTACAGAGTCTCCATGGGGAAAAAGCAGCACAATATCTCACTGGAGAAATGCAAATGATCTTTAGGACTCGGTTAATGTGCATCAAATTTGGGTAGCAACCAACTGTGAACACATAACCAATAAATCACACAGGAAAATAAAAGAGAAAGTTTGCATGTGTCTGCTTCAAAATTTCCCACAAGCATCTTCATGGTTGACACAACAATGGCAAATTCATATTTGGTGGTCTTGATCAACTCAGAAAGAAAGACAATATTTTATTAATTATATAAATGTATAGTTATTTGGTTTGGGTAATACATACTACATAAAATACTCAGAATTACAGAATAGCACTACAGTAGAGCAGGAGTCTCCGACCCCAGGGGCAGTCAGGGAAGCTCACCTGAGCTCCACCTCCTGTCTCTCCCCCATCCACAGTGGGCAAGCCAGTGAAACTCTGCCCTTCCCCCATTCACAGCAGGCCAGGAAGTCTCACCTGAGCTCAGCCACCATTCCCTCTTCCACCCCCTCTGTCTTCCACAAAACTGGTCCCTGATGCCAAAAAGATTGGGGACCACTGCAGCAGAGCACATAATTCTCTCTCTTCTGGACTATTTAATTATTAACCATGTATACTTAGTTAATATAAGCATTATTTTTAATAGTAGTTGAATATATGCAATGTTGTATTAGGTAACTCTGACAGAACTCTTATACAGAGCTAACAACTTCAAATTAGGCTCTAATTTCAAGAGTTCATTCTTAGAAAGGCTTACATCTTAGCCAAAGGAAAAGGGAGAAGAGGAGAGTTGGGAAAATGGAGAAAGACTTTAAACTGCCTTTCGGTCCAAATCAGTCACCCTTCCCCCTACTCCTCTGCAAGAGAAAGGGTGTAGGAAGGTGATAGTTCTGATTCCAGCAAAGATTTGGAACATCTTGAGATAACAAAGACTGACTTACAATTACAGAGAGAACCCGCCAAAGACCATCAGGTAGGTTGCGCCCTTTGAGGGCCATGTCCTTGTCCTTGTTCATAGCCACGCCAGAAGATTACCTCTCCTCCGTAAAGAGAATGTAAATCCTTAGATCTAGGAAGAGCCATCTTTACCTTTATGTTGTCTGTGTTTTTTTTCATAGAAAGTACCGGGAAATTATGGGGAGTTCTCTACTACACTTGGGGAGAACAGCAGACTATTTTTATCAATAATAAAAAGTAAATAAACTTATAAAAATGTTAGGATAAAGGGGCATAAAAGAGATAGTGACTCATGGGACAGCCTCCTGCTCCCTCCCAAACTCCCTATGGTTATTCATCAAAACTATTTTATCTGCCTTATGATGTTACCCACTCTTATCTTGCCTCTGTTCCTAATGCCTTGAATATTTCCAAGAATCCCATCCCTTTGGAGAAACTGGTAAAGATGTACAGGTAAGATTCCATAGGTAACAATCCCACTACAATTAAATCTAAGTGTATCACACACAAAAGAAGAGGAAACTGACCTAAGAGATTGTCTAATTAAACATGCAAGTACAAATGAATTTGGCACATTCAAGCTAGTATGGTCAATGGAGTAGAACTCAACCATAAGAAAAAATGAAACACTGCCATTTGCAACAACATGGATGAATCTTCAGAATATCAGCCTAAGCAGAATAAGTCTGATGAAAAAAAAGTCAAGAGCCATATAATTTATTCATTTACTGGAATATAAAATTGAAAGCAACAAATTAACAAACAAGACAAACAAAAACTGTAAGTGTGGAAAACAGTGTGGAACTTCCCCCCAAAAACTAAAAATGGAATTGCTGTTTGACCCGGCAATTTCACTGCTGGGATTATACCCTAATAATCCTGAAACACTAGCTTGAAAGAACCTATGCACCCCAATATTCACAGCAGCACAATTTACAATACCAAGTGCTGGAAGCAGCCTAGGTGCCCATCAGTAAATGAATGGATCAAAAAACGGTGGTACATTTACACGATGGAATACTATGCAGCAGAAAAAAGGAGTTCCTACCCATCACAACAGCATGGATGGAACTGGAGAGCACTATGCTAAGTTAAATAATCCAGGAGTTGAAAGACAAATACCACATGATCTCACCTATAAGTGGAACCTAATTAACAAAACAAGGAAGCAAGTAAAATATAACCAGAGACATTGAAATTAAGAACAAATTGACAGTAAGCAGGCTGGAGGGGGGAGGAAAAGAATACATGAAAGAAGGGGAAGGGTCTTAAATGAACACATGTAAAGGACCTACAGACAAAGCCAAAGGCAGGTAGGACTGAGTGTGGGAAGTAGGGGTGGCTAGGGTGGGGGTAAGTAGTGGTGGGAAAATGGAGTCAACTGTATTTGAACATTAATAATAAAAAATAACAATTAAAGATAAATTTAACAATGAAAAAATAAAATGTATACCTCTGCCTTTCCCACCCCCCAAAAAACAAAGACACAAACAACAGCATTGTGGATACCAGAAGGAAAGGACGAAGGGAAAAGGGGTCAAATATAAGGGGGGACTAAAAAAACAGAATTTATTTATAAAAACTGTATATTCATTCTTACACATTTAAACATCAGTCACCTTTAAAGAATTCTCTACTTGATACAGTACACCTATTGAGAAGTTTTTTTTCCACAGCTCAAAACAGTTTTTGAACTCATCAGTTTTGGTGCCTTTAGTGCTTCTACTGGGTTTTGTTTCATCTCTTTCACATCAGCAAAATATTTCCCTTAGAGGACTTTTTTCAACTGGGGAACCAAATAAAAAAAAGTTGCTTGAGGTGAGAGCAAGTAAATAGAGGGGTGGGGCGTGGGGATCATGCCTTTTTGGTCAAAAACTGCTGAACACTCAGTTCAGTATGGATAGGTGTGCATGTATATCACCCATCATTATATGGGCAAAAATTCTTCAAAAAAAGTTCACTGAAGCCATATGCAGCCTCTCACAACAATACTAGCTGGTACACTGATCCAGATGGATTTCTACAACACTCACCTAGCAGTGGAAGCCTGTACTACAAGAGGCCCGCTCTCCAGAAGATAATTCAGATTTGACACTGGGTGGTAAACACACAATATAATATACAGACGATGTGTTATAGAACTATATACTTGAAACCTATATAATTTTATTAACTGATATTATCACCATTGAATTAAAATGAATTTAAAAGATATTTCTTCAGAGAAGACATAAAAATGGTCAATACACACATGAAAGAATTCTCAGTATCATTATTCATTATAGTAATGCAAACCAAAAACACAATGAGATAACACTTCACTCCTACAAGTGTTGGCAAAGATGTGGAGAAATTGTAACCTGAGTACTTCCTTGGGTGTACTCTAAAATAATGCAGCTGCTTTGAAACAC
Source organism: Micronycteris hirsuta (assembly GCA_004026765.1). Lineage (NCBI taxonomy): Eukaryota > Metazoa > Chordata > Mammalia > Chiroptera > Phyllostomidae > Micronycteris > Micronycteris hirsuta. The sequence goes on along the minus strand of PVJI01016570.1, from coordinate 20,744 downwards.
GGTACGGTAGGTACTGCAAACTTAGGCATAAAAATATTGTATGACCTGACAGTTCTCCTTCTACATATAAACCTAAAAACATTGAAAAGAGGCCCCAAGCAGACACTTGTATACTGGTATGCTCAGCTGCATTATTCACAATGGACAAAAGGTGGTAACAACTAAGGTGCCCATCAACGCATGAATGAATTAACATATGGTATGCATGTATACATATAATGAACATTATCCAGCCATGAAACACATGGAGTTCTGATATATGCTATACCATGGATGAACCTGGAAAACATCATGCTATATTAAGGAAGCCAGATATAAAAGGGCCAATACTGTAGATCCCACATACATGAGATACCTAGAGCAGGCAAATTCATGGAGACAGAAAATAGATACCAAGGGCTGAGGACAGTGGAAAATGGGAGTTACAGCTTAACAAATATAGAGTTTCTATTTGAAGTAAAAAACATTTTAAAAATAGATAATGGTGATAGTTGTACCACTAAATTTTATACTAAAAAAATGTTTAAAATGAAAAAAAAAATGCAAGTACAAAGGTACTCCTCACTACTTCCCTGTGCTAAGGAATTTCCATAGAACATTCACTACAGTTTTCTTTTCTAAACATTCTTTTTTTTTAAATTAGTATCTACTTCCCTTTATTTTCTTATTTATTTATTTTTTCATTATCTACAAATTCGAACTGTTTACTAAGAAAATAAAGTACTTCTTACTTCGGATTTTCTGACACTGGAGGCTGACATGAGGATTTGGGTACAGTTCGATGACCTAGGAGTGAGCTCCAGGGAGCAGAGGGAGACAGTAGAAAAGGCAGAAGCCCAATGTGTGCCTCCTGAAGCTGGTTGCTGATCTGGGCAACTGGAAATCAATCCCCTTTGGAGATCTGTGGTGACCATTTGAGGATTCTTATAAAACCCACCTCAGAACTGTCACACTGAAAGACAGGGAGGGTGGTGAAATCACTTAGATTTTTTACCCTCATTAGTTGAAGATGGTCTTTGGGACCATTAACCTCCACCCTGACCCCATGTACATAAAGCACCTATCTACGGGCTGAGAGACTCCGTAACTTGGAGAGAACATGACACAGACAAGCAGAAATATCCCACGGTGTGTGTTTCAGGTGTGATGCTGGCACTGTGCACAGAACGGTCCGTCACAGCTGTTGTGAAATCGATTGTCCAAAGGAAAAGCACATCTGCTACAAATGACTACATATGAGTTCCTTCTCCACCTCATTCTCTCCCTCTAAAAGTTATTCCGTCCACAATGCCGTTGCCCATTTTGTCTAAATTCTTACAGGCTTATTCACTTTGATATTAACTGTCTTTCATTCTCCAATTGCTATGCAAGCATTTCTAAATCTGCCTTTCATAAATTGAAACCTAGCCTCTCCTCTGATAACACAGAGATTTGAATACACATTTGCAATTAATAGTGCATATTTACCATTATAATAATTTCCCTTCCCATCATTGCTTCCAGACCGTTCACCTTGGGCTTTAGCAGAAGCCAAGCTGAAAAAGTAACAACATCCCCTTAGAGAAACAACTAGACAAAACTTACTTTATTGCCAAATTCAGAATCCTGAGACTGGAAACTGCTTCCTTTCATCGCCCATTGTTAATGCCTTCTTCAAATACTCTCTTTCCACATATCTTCTTAATCTCAATTTTCTACTTTGCATGCATGCTTTCAGCCTCATGCCAGTACCATCAAACTCTTCTATCAGGTCCATTGGAGTCTTCAACAAAATATTGCCTCTTCAAAAAGCTGATTCAGTATCATCTTGCTTAAATTCATGACTGACTCTTTCCCTGAATATAATCTAACAGTAATTTCAAGAGGTGCACCCTTGCATTCACACTGTCAATAGTGTTTTGAGAAATTGTATCATTCTTATAACTCCAAATTGATGCATGGAGGCCATTCATATCATCTTCTTAACCTAATCATGCTTAACCTAATCATGTGTGTTCTGTTTTCTATTGACTTATAGGTCTCTTCTTCACATGGTCAAGGAAAATAAAACCACACATTTTTGTCCTTATTATGAATTTGGGGAATTTCAATATACTAGTCCAAAGGTTTCTAAATTCCCTATATATCAATGACCTCTCACAATACTCTTTTTGAATAACTACTTTGAGCCTCATACCATAAAAACAAGTACTGCATGAATGCTGAAACTTAAACTCCATTATCCAACTGGCTCAAAACTATTATTTTGACATTCTTCCACTTTTTTTTCTACTTGATCATGTTTAACAGTCAGCTCTGTCTCTGCCAAGTTTATCAGCTTCTAACTTCTGTCTCTGTCCCTTTAAGAATCTCATACATATCACATTTAAATCTCCACCACTATCCATTCTACATCATTCAATTCGTCTTTTCTGTCTCCAACTTCCATTCTTCTGGCAAAAAAAAAAACAAAAAACACAGATGAGTAGAAGAGGCCCACTGAAGATTTATGGCAGGAGGTTTCTATTTTTTTTCAGTACTCTAGTGAAAAAAGAGAAATGATAACACTGCTTTTCCATGGAAGCAAAACACCCTCAAATTGGAGAAGCAGCAGTATCTTCATACAGCAAGGTGATAACAGCACGGGTCCAAGCTAACCACAGAGTAAGGCATTCCTACCTTCTCTATGTACAGAAAGGGAAACTTACTCTATCCCTAGATTGGGTTTTGTACTTATTCCAAATGAACACATTCGTTTTCTGGGGCTTTAGATTTACTTGTAGTAGTTAGCATAGATATAGGGTTTATGATGATTATTTGTACCACATTATATTTAATTATGCTTAAGGCTGGACACAAGAATTGGGTGAGGCATAATCTGTGCCCCCTCTTCATAGTGTCCTCAGCCCAACATAGTGATGTCTAGCATTGCCTCTATTCAGAGAACCACAGGAGCACAACCCAGTGTCACACCCCAGTCCTTCCAGCACAGGGAGGACCGAATTTAAGAGGCACAATAGGCTCTAGCAATGCAAAAGGTAGTACTTAGAGATGTAACAATTGCAGGTGGAACATTTATGAGTATGCCCAAGACCTTGCTGGGAATTGAAAAAAGAGAGGGAGGCTAAAGTTATTGTGAATTGCTGAGAAGGGTCAAGTCATAGACTGTGAGATTATTTTAACTATCTTTATTTTTTAATTAAAAAAGATTTAATATTTATACACACACATACATATTCTAAGCAGTATAAAATAGTTCACAATGACAAATAATCCTCTCCTTATCCCTGCATTGTATCCCTAAAAGAAACAGCTCTATCTCATTTGTTCTGTGTGTTTCCAGAGATTTTCTCCAAATATACAAGTAGAGAGATAGTCTCCCCTACAAAGATAACACATTCTTTTAAAAACACAAATAAAATCATGTTATGTGCAGTGAATTTTATCTGGCTTTATTAATGTTTCAATGTATTTTAAGTCCTTTTCTGTAGGTTTAACACAGGGTTTTGCTCATGTGTACAGATATCCCAGTTGATTAGATTTAAATAATTGAAATTTTTAGAGCAAGGTATAAATTTTACATTTTGTTCATTATTTTCAAACTTCTGAGAGACTGCTGTTATTTTTTCCCAGCCATATTGCTCTCATAATATTCCTTTTATCACCACCTGAAGAGAGAGTGTGAGAAACATCTGTTTGACATGGTTTGCGTATCTCACTTCCATACAGAAGCAGTCACAGGGCTCAAATGCCTAATCTCCTGATCCCAATTCAAATATCCACCCCAAATATATTGGACAAAGAGCTTTAATGATCAAGCCCTCTCTATATGCCTTTGAACTCCACTATTCCTAACCCTTAAATAGCAATATTGTTCCTCACTTAAAATGGTTGTTTTCTCAGAGTATTATTTTTATTCTCCAATGACTCTCTCTTCTCTGGAAAACGGATTTGATAATCTGGACTGTCAGTTTTTTTTTTTTTTTTTTTTTTTAATCTGGAAAAAATAAGGGATGAGAAGTATATAATTTCCACATGAAACTTCTTAGTTTTACTCTTTTAATGCCCCATGCAGCTGTAAAATATACCATATTTTTTGGATTATAAAATGCAACTTTTCCCCCAAATCTGGGAGGAATATGGGGGTGTGTCTTATAGTCTGAACGCTCTGTTTACATTTACATTGGTAAAATATTATGTTATTAAATATTTTACCACATTTTTTGCTTCAATTTTTTTTCCTGTTTTCCTCCTTTAAAACCTCGGTCCGTCTTATGGTCCAAAAAATATGGTACTTAAGAAGTTTCAGAGTAATGTTTTACTCTTTTCAACATTAAAGTTCAATTTTCTAATCACTGAATATTTTCCAGTTTCTGACTTCACACTTTATATTTATAATAGCAACCGATATTTGAAGATTCTTGTTTCTGAGGATAATTTATTGCTTGACAATTGGTATTAACAGGTTTATACATTTCTAAAGGTCATGGCATCTACCATTTATAAAAGAAAGTGTTAAAGTCATTTTTAAATTGCCCCCCCCATTCCTATTGCTCTAAATATGAAGTTGGTATGACTTCTTTGGTTGGTTCAAAAGGTCAGTCAAGAAACCTCTATGCTACACCAATAAACCTTCCCATAGGAAAGTTAAGTGTCTAAAAACTCCTGATTCCAAGTCATAATCTTTTATTCAATTTTATTAGGTAAAACCAAGTCTAACACAGATGTTAAATAAGAAGATTTTTGCAGTTCCTAGAAGAAAATAAAATTGTCAGTGTTAGGTACAGGAAAACAAAAATAGCAAAACATTTTGTCAGATAGCTGAGGAATGGTTTATCCTACTTTGAATTGTATTAACAGGCAGGGCAACGGGACCAGTATACAAGAGCAGTTAGCTGTCAGATGTGCGTGGCGCTGGACTGGGGGATCCTCTTGCAGTTCTGGGCTGAAAGCCAAGCTGTTAGGAAAATTTTGTGTTTTTTGTGGCCTTTGCATCCTTTTGACCACCTCCAAAAAATACAACCAAACTCATGGGATTAGAATAACGCAGTTTCCCAAAAAAGGCAAAATTGTCCATTATTACAATAATTGGCCTCAAAACAAGTGCTCTCTTCTAAACAGAAAAAAATATTAATTGATAATAAATGAGCTCTAATGATTGGAATTTTCAGACAATTAATATATTTGAAATAAAAGTGTTATAGATAAGCAATATCAAAAAAAGCCCCAGAATATCAATAATTAGGAAAAACTGAGTAAGCTATAAGAAATTAGAGATCTATAATATTTCTTCAGTAAAAGGATATTCACTGAGAAGACTGAATACTAAGGAAATGTCAAATTAGTAAATAAAATAACATAGACTTAGGCAGAGAAGGAGAAAGATGGCAAAAGGTATGGATAAATAGAAAAAATAATAATTTATATGAATAACAATGATAATATAGCATTGTCAATGAGAATACCTATTAGTTGCAAACCTTCGAATGTAACAATCATAAAAATATTTTTGAAAAATATTTAAAAATATTCTATATATTTTATATTTTTAAATATTCTTCAAAATTTTGATTATTAACATATTCAACAATATATGGATATTATTAGACCATTAAAATGTCTAAGGAAAAATGAGGACATTATCACACTCAAATTAAATGTATTTCGCTAAATTTTCTTCTATTTAATACTGTCCATTAAACTCAAAATTTCACTGAAATAACTGTATAACAAAAACATGTTTTGGCAACATATGCAGGCAGACACATGAATTAAAATGAAAGTATCAGTATAGATATATTTTAGAAATTGACTTCAGCAAAGTGGATGGATACAAAATAGTAAAAAGAGATCAAGCAAAACAAGCAATTTGTTATTCAACATAATCAATAACAGTAAAAAATGCTAATCTAGTTAGGAATGGCCAAAAATAATATAAAGGAAATGGAAAAGTATAGTTAGTATTCCAATTAAATAAAGATATCATTTGGAATTGATGATGTACCAGAAAGAAATATTCCTGCGTGGTTACAATAGTAACAAGTACCTTCTGTCCCAAAATATTAATACTTTTTGTGCTGTGCTGATCAAGTGGGCTTCAGGTGTTTGTTTGTTTATTTATTTATTTACTTACTTACACTTTCAAATGAGCAATAATACTAACATTGCAATGCATTCATCATTTTCACAGGAGAAAGTGTTATGACTCATAAAAGACAGCCTGAATTTACTTTTACTTGGAATCACACCATAGCTTATCAAGGCCCATTTTATCGAAAACAAATGGCAACCCAGTCACATTAGCAGGAGTAAAAAAGAAATTTATATTAAGGAAAGAAAAGATACATGGGACTGAAAGAATTTCATGTAAATTGTAAAGTAATCAGCATCGGTTCTCCATTTCTCTGTCTTATTTAAAAGAATATCCCATCATTTAAATATATAAAATATAAAACTGCCACATAGCACAGTATCAACTGTTAAGAGTTCTAGCAAACAATGAATGTCCACCTCCCATACAGCACAGTTCCTCCCTGACCCTCTCTCCCTCCCTTCTTTTCTCTTTCTTTCCCTTCCCTTTTCTCTTACCACTCTCTCTGGTTTTTGCTGGCCTCCACAACACATGGTAAGCTTCACTAAATGAGTATGAAAGCTTTTACTGTGTTTTTCCACCATTCTCTGAACCAATTTGTCTTTAGAATTTATTTGATTTTTTCAATTAATAGTTTACATTCAATAATCTGTAAACAAGCGTCCACTGAATTTTCATTTCATTTTGAGCTCTGCAAACTTTACATACCGTTGGCTCTAACCAAACTCATTGCTTCTGAGATATGCAAGATCATGTACTGGACACGGTTAATCTGTTGAGAGAGGGCCCTTTTTGTGTCTTTCAGATTCAGTACACTAACGGACAGAGGATAAAAGCAGTCACTGATATTCTAAAACAGTATTCTAAGACTATGCTAATATGCATACTATAATGACATATCACCAAATAACTGACATTATTAAAATCCAATTGTATTTGATAAAGATCAATATAGACAGGATATTAATTAAAAGTAGATGATGAAGGAAAAATAATAATACTTTCAGAGTCCAGGTAAAAGTAATTTAATTTAATTTGACTTTAAAAGTATTGACACTATTCCTGAATCCCTAGTGCATAGCAAATCCACCAAGGAGATATAATAAAAATATACGTTTATATATTTCATTGCCTTTCAATCTGTCTTGACCTTTTTCTCCAACCCCTCCAGCCCGAAAATATACTGGGCACAGTGAGTTGAAGCTATGTGGCTTAAGGGAAGTTATTTAACAGTGCACGGCTTGTTTTTTATAAATTGTCAAATGTAGTAATAATAGTAGCCAACCAGAAAGACATGACTCCAGGGACAATGGAAGAAAATGCAAATACTTACATAGCACAGTGCCTGTCATTAAACAGGGTTCAATATCTCTTTCATTTTACTGTAGCACCTACCATCATCTTTTACATTTGCATCACTTTCTCTCTGCCTACCAGACTGCTTGCTAAACTCTTGCTAAAGGGGCCAACTCTTGATTACTTTCAGATCATTAGGCTGAATACAGTGACCAGCACAAAATACAACCTTTACAAGTGTTTAAGGAATGGATGGATGAATGGAATCAATGGGAATTTTAGAAGATTATCTAACGACCATTTTTCTAATTTACACAATACAGAACAAATACTTGCTTAAGAACATCAGCAATCAACATAAAACAACATGGTCTTGGAATTAGAACTTTTTTTTACATCCTGTTTGAAATAATATCTTTAAAAGTATGTACTGTAGTCCTCTCTTATTCACAGTAGCTACATTCCAATACCTCCAGTGAATGCTTGAAACCACAATAGTATAAAACCCTATCTATGCTGTTAGTGATAAAGTTGAAATTATAATTTACACACAGTAAGAGATTAACAATTTCTGATAATAAAATAGAACAATTATAATAAAAAACTATAAGTTATGTGAATGTGGTCTCTCTCCCTCTCCAGTAATTTTTATATTTTTTTAGTCCAAATCTGTTCCTGAATCCGTGTAGCCATCCTTTACTTACATTAAATGGTTTGATGTCACTTCTGTCAGGTGATCCCTAGCCGAACCCTTCATGCCGGCCCAAAGCTTTCTGACACCACATACTGCCATCAGTCAAAATACGTTTTCTCTTCATGTCTTCCACCCACAAATATAATGCCTTTTCCGCCTTAACTAAGCACTTATAAGCACTGTGGCCTAACTTTTGCAGTTTAAGGTGCAGCAGAAAAACTAACACAAATTTATTTTTCCTTCCTTACAGTTGAATGAATCTTCAAGGACAGAAGATTCATTTTTACTGTACAGCTTAGCAACCTCAGTATACTTTTTTCTTTCTTTATTAAGTAGAGAACCTTCACCTTTTCACTTTAAAAGAGAAGTTTTATAGTGTCACTTTGGCATATCTGAATTGCCAGCATCACTATTCTTGAGCTCGAGGTCATGATTAAGTAATATAAGGGTTACAGAATTCAAGCATTGCAATACCGCACCAGTGGATCCAACAACCCAGGCAGGGGCAGGAAGCTTACACAGAGCAGAGACCCCGGACAAAGGAATGATTCGCGTCCAATGGGGAGAAAGCAGGACGAAGGGGGACAACATGAGATTTCATCACACCACTCAGAACAATGTGCAACTTCAAACTTAAGAACACTTTATTTCTGGCCATAGGTCACTGAAGCCACTGAAAGCAAAGCAGCAAATAAGGGCAGGCTGATATATATGAAATGTACCTGATCATGATTTATGAGAATTATTAAAAATCCTACTTCATTTTTATATATTGTGCTAGGGAAGTTTTCATATTCAGACACCAGAAGGCAATGTTTAGTAGGCGTCAACATCACCAGAGTAAAAACAAATATATTGCGTGCCCACCACCCAAAGTCAAATCTTCTTCCACCACCATATGAGGGTGTACCAAAAATATCTGGAATTATCTTCTGGAGGATGGGCCCTTTGTAGTACAGGCTTCCCTCAGCAAGGTGAGTGTTCTAGAAACCCCTCTGTATGAGTGCACCAGCTCGCACTGTTGGGAGAGTTTACATTTGGCTTCAGTGATTTTTTTCTTGAAGCCTCTTTCAACAAGTTCCCCCATTTCATGATGGGTGATTGACAAGTGCACCTGCCCACACTGTGTTGATTGCTCAGCAGTTTTTGACCAAAAATGGCATGATCCCTGTGCCCTTACCTTCCTTATTCACCTGACCTCACCCAGTGACTTCTTTGTTTCTCTGAATTAAGAAAGTCCTCAATGGGAAATGTTTTGCTGATATGGAAGAGGTGAAACAGACAAAAAAAAAAAAAAAAAAAAAAAAAAAAAAAAAAAAAAAAAAAAAAAAAAAAAAAAAAAAAAAAAAAAAAAAAAAAAAAAAAAAAAAAAAAAAAAAAAAAAAAAAAAAAAAAAAAAAAAAAAAAAAAAAAAAAAAAAAAAAAAAAAAAAAAAAAAAAAAAAAAAAAAAAA
>PVJI01016570.1:0-11131 GCA_004026765.1 Micronycteris hirsuta | reverse complement strand
CATGTTCAAGTGCATACAGACATGAAATACCCACTAGCCACTTCACTAGCCATTAACCAAATGACTATTTAAATTTAGATAAAATTAAAAATTCACTTTCTCAGTGTCACCAGCCAAGTTCCAAGTACTCAACAGGCACATAACTATTTAAATTTAAATTATATTCAAATTAAGTTTAAACCATTTAAAATTAAACATTCAGTTGGTCTTTCATACTAGCTTTATTTCAAGTTTTCAATAGCTAAATGAGGCTACCATACTGGGCAGTGCAAATACAGAACATGTAAAGCATAGCAGAAAGTTCTACCGGATGGTGCTAACGTAGACTCCAGAGGACTTTTGCCTAATGGAAGGAGTGTGTCGCACACAAGGCATATGAGTAGAGCAAAATTTCTTTCAGAGAAAGCATAAATGTGAGAATTATCCAGTCAGCCTAAAGTCGACTTTTAAAAATTTCTCCCAATTACTAGCTCCATAAATATGGAAATATTCCTTCAAAACAAAAATGAAAAGCAATAGCAGCTTGGTACCTTGTATAGAGTCTAGATTTTGAATTTACCAAAGTTGGAAGTCTAGATTTTATATTTTAAGCAGGTGGCAGCATTGGGCAAATTAATGTCTTTTTTATCTGCAAAGTGGGAGTAGTAGCCCCTATCTATTAGAGCTGTTTTATAAATTATTAACGAGAGACCTGAAGGACTGATTTAATACATTTAAGATATGAGGGTAAATGTAATAATACTTTTGACCATGAAGAACCTTAGATTCCATCTAGGATGTCTGAATCATTTTAATTATCATCACTAGAGAATTTATTTTGTGTTATTTGTCCACTGTACCTTGTTCATATTGGACATAATGGCATGCATCGGTCATCTTTACTTTCCTATTTCCTGGAAAAATACAGCACACAACAGTTATTCAATAAATATTTGTTGAATGACTATGTGCTCAAGGTTACAGATGCAGTTAAATGCAGAGGAAATAATATAAGCTAAGACTTCTGAATCTGTGCGTTTCAGTGCAAAGAGTAATAGATACAGAGGAAGGAAAATGAAATACGGGTCCACATTTTGTTTTGTGAACTTGAGCAGTCAACTAAGCTTTCCTCAGTTTTCGCTTCTGTAAAATAAAGAGCAAAAATGACACAATCCAAACATTCTTATTCAGCTAGTACTTTGGATCTCAGTTTTGGAGTGTCCTTCAGTTGTAAAACTTTATAGTGTATCCCATAGGACACAGGACATAAAGGCTTCTGTCATATCAAAAAATATGTTTTAAGTGTCTTATGGGTCAATGGATGACATAGAATGTCTCGATGTTGTTACTGCTTTTATTTATTTTTGTTTGAAGAAGCGGCAGTAAAGATTATGCTTATAGTTACTTGGCAAGAAAGTACAATACTTGAAAAACATGAACTAACAACACTGAGAACTGAAACACATTTCATTGTATCTTTCTTATTTTTGAGACTTTTTTTTTTTTTACCACTTTTACTGAGAGGAAAGTAGAAAACCTGAGAGGAACGTAAAGGGATTTCCTGCACATGCCTTGCTTGCTTCCACACATACAGCGCGCCCCCACAACTGCTGACATCTCCAGTCAGAATGGCACAGTTTTTACCCAGGATGAACCTACTTTGACACATCATAATCACCCAAAGTCCTAAGGCAGGGGTGTCAAACTCATTTTCACCAGGGGCCACATCAGCCTCATGGTCGCCTTCAAAGGGCCAGATGTAATTTTAGGACGGTGTACAGGTAACTACCCCTTCATAGTTATGCAAAAGCTCAGCGCTGCCTCGGGGCAGAAACAAGGTGCCAGGCCGGACCAAACAAGGTGGAGGGCCGCATTCAGCCTGCAGGCCTGTGCTTGCCACCTGTGTCCTAAGGGTTCATTCTTGGTCTTGTATATTCAATGGGTTTATGAACAAATGCATACTGACATATATCCATCATTATTACACCATACAATATATTTTCACTGCCCTAAAAGCCCTCTGTGCCCTGCCTATCCATCTCTTCCTCCCCTCGACCCCTAGCAACCGCGCCTCTTTCATTGTCTCCAGTTTGGTCTTTTCCAGTCTGTCATATAGTTGTGATCATAACTACACAACTTTCTCAGGCTGGCCTTTGTCACTTAGTGATAATGCACTTAAGGTTAGTCCATGTCTTTTCATGCTTAATAGCTAATTTCTTTTTAGCTTGGAATAACATTCTAATGTCTGGGGGTACTACAGTTTATTTACACATGCACCTATTGAAGAACATTTTGTTTGCTTCCAAGTTTTTGTAATTATACATAAAGTTGCTATAAACATCCATATTCAGGGTTTTGCATGGACATGTTTTCAGCTCCTTTGAGTAAATACCAAGGAGTGTGATTGTTGGATCTATGGTAGCAGTCTGTTCAGTTTGAAAGAAATCACCAAACTGTAACCCAAAGTAGCCAGAGCACTTTGCATTTCCACCAGCAGTGAATCAGAGTTTCCGTTACTCCATATTTTTCCAGAATTTAGTTTTGTCAGTGTTCCAGGTTTTAGCAATTCTAATACATGTGCTGCAGTGGTATCTCGTTATTTTTATTTGAATTTCCCTGATGACATATGATGTAGAACATCTTTTAATGTGCTTATTTGCCATCTCTAACTCTTATTTGGTGAGGTGTCTGCTGAAATCATTGGCACATGTTTTAATTGTATAGTTTGTTTTCTTTCTGTTCTTTCTTCCTTATTTAATGCTTTACCTCATCATTTATCCTTTCATACTATATGGTCAGTCATTCATACCCAGAATGTATGAAAAGGATGGTCTGTCATTAGAGAGGTCACTCTGTCAGAGTTCTTACCTGAAGACATACTCTGTAATCCACTTTTTTTGAAATTTCCATTGCGCCAGTTTTCCCTGTTGTTTCCCAGACCCATTCCCACTCTTTTAAACTCTGCTCTAAACTAACAGAACTGACTCTGGCTGGTATGGCTCAGTGGATTAAGCACTGGCCTGTAAACCAAAAGGTCACCAGTTTGATTCCCAGTCAGGGCACATGCCTGGATTGTGGGCCGCATCTCTGATTGAGAGGTAACTTATTGATATTTCTCTCCCCCTCTCTTTCTCACTCCCTTCCTCCTTTCTCTAAAAATAAGTAAAATCTTTAACACAAGTAAAATAAACCGATGGAACTAGTTTCCAGTTAACTCTATTTTTCAGGTGTCCTTGATAGTTGACTTCCCTTTAAATTTTGTCAATAGGAGGCACTGGAAGAAAATACACAGGAAAAAAATAAAAGAGGAAACTTTGTGCTTCTAGTACCAGCAGTACAGCCATTTCCTGGCAATGGCCATGACATTAGCTGGCCTGAGGTGATTTATTCTAGATTCAGAAAAAAAAAAAAAAAAAAATGCATTCCCTTTACAGTAATTCCACCTTGATGGAGGTGACAATTCTTTTTTGAATCCAGGACTGCCTGTAATAGCATCCCAACTCACAGAGCCAGGACAGACTCATGGACTCACCAATATTATGTTTTGTTCACAAACTTGCCACTTCCATCTCCTTTTAGCTATTCACCCTTTCAAATTCTTTGTGACCAATTCACTGTACTGCCCCCTCCCCTAACTGAAATATGTAGAGTAGCTTCTGGTTTAATGAGGAGATCTTGACAAGTAAAAATTCAGCATTCTTTTTCATTTTCTTTGCCATTATAGTCATGAAAATAGTTTAAATGTTATTTAATACATAACCCACCTAACTCCATCTTCTGTCTTCCAGAAATAACTAGTTGACAATACAAGAGGTTGAAGCTCAACAGAGAGGGCTTGGCTGAATTTGTCACATTCTAGACCTCAATTTTCTCATCTGTTAGATGAGTAGCTTCCTGTAAAAAATGTAACATATTTCTTATAGACCATATATTGGTCATCACTTGACTACAAACATTATGATTATATATAATAAATGTGATTTATAAAAGCTTAAATGTGGAATATATAGAAATGTATATACAATTTTGGCACAAATTACTATCTGAAGACCTGCTTCAGATACAGGGCTTATCATCTACCTAACTGCCCAAACCATAACTTAGATTCACATCTTATTCACAACTTAATTTACTGAAATAAAATTTTAACTTATTTCTCTGATGCTCAAATTCACCCTTCTAATATATTTTTGCACTGTATTAAAACCTTTCATTGCTTCTTCATCATCTTCAAAATTTATTCATAAGAAGAGGGACCTCCAAAACTGAATTTATTCATAAAAATCTGTGCATTTATTCTCACATGTTTAAATTTCAGTCACGTTTAAAGTTCTCTCCACTTGATGCACTATACCTGCTGAGACATTTTTTTCCCACTGTTCAAAACAGTTTCTGAATTCATAGATTTTGATGCCTTTTAATGCTTTTGTCAGATTTTGTTTCACCTCTTCCACATCAGCAAAACATTTCCCTTGGAGGACTTTTTTTATCCAGGGAAAACAAACAAACAAACAAAAAAAGTCGCTCGGGGTGAGACTGGGTGAATAGGAAGAGTGGGGCTTGGGGATCATGTCACTTTTAGTCAAAAACTGCTGAACACACAGCACAGTGTGCGCAGGTGTGCTCGTAAATCACCCATCATGAAATGGGAAAATGCATTGAAATAGTCTTAAAAAAATCCACTGATGCCAAAAGCAGCCTCTCACAACAACACCAGCTGGTACACTGATACAGATGGGTGCCTAGAACACTCACCTAGTGGAGGAAGTCTGTACTACAAAGGGCCTGCCCTCCAGAAGATAATTCCCATTTTATAGGGGGATTCTCCCTCATATAACTGTTGCAATAATTATGTGCTAAGCATATTGTGCTAAAAATAGTGAATTAGAAACAATTCTGTCCATAAAGCATTTGGTCTAGTAAGAGAGACATTCAAAAAAAAGGAAAGAAAAACGAAGCCCGGCAAAGAATTTAGAAAACGGTGTTTACATAAGTACTCCAAATATGGAAATATATTTTTAAAAATTCTGTAGAATAATGTGTAACAATGTCAGTCCCCTGGCTTCCTCTCTTCCCAGTCCCCAACTTACACCCAACGCAGCAACAATTTTGTATACCATTACCCTAAACTTTTACAAAATCCTTTATATATCTTTACACCTTTGAGCCTTGTGCATTCCACTTCTTAGCTCTCATACATGTTTATTTCAACATTTTCCTTGTCAATGTACATATTTTTAATGTTTCCTTCTATTTTCACATGGCTAACTCTCACTGATTTAAGACATGTTAAGAGATTTTATTTTAAAAGATTTCTTGCCCTGGCTGGTATGGCTCAGTGGATCGAGCGCTGGCCTGCAAACCCAAGTTTCATCGTTTCAATACCCAGTCAGGGCATATGCCTGGGTTGCTGGCTAGATCTCCAGTAGGAGTACGTGAAAGGCAACAACACATTGATGTTTCTCTCCATCTCTTCCTCCCTCCCTTCCCCTCTGTCTATAAATAAATAAATCTTAAAAAATATTTCTAGGAAAGTCCTTCTTTATTTCATAAGCAATTTCCCTGTCACATGCCCCTCCCATGTGCTCCCATATTATGTTTGCCTTCCTCTCTCCTGTTTTTAATTAGTGTTGTGAGTCTTCATATTATCTCTCCCCCAGTGAACTATGAATACCTTTAAGAACAAAGATAGACTAAATTATCTTTATATTTCATGTGCCTGCAACCACTTTTAACATGAACGATATAACAATCTCTACTTTTCTAAATCATAATTTACATGTCACAAATCAAAAGAAAATTCCTTTTAATATTCTTAAAAGAAAAATGCAGTACACATTCATAATTACACACATTTTCACATTTTAGTGTTATTTATGCAAAGAGTATGGCTAATTTAAAAATAAAATAATAGAATACCAGTTTCACTTTCTTAAGTAATATGATTTGAATTGTATTGTATTTGCAAATCAATAAATACAATATACCACATAAACAAAATGAAACACAAAAATCACATGATCATATCAATAGATATGGAAAAAGCATTTGATAAGTTACAGCACCCATTTATGATAAAAACACTCAGTAAAGTGGGAATAGAGGGAGCAGTCCTCAGCATAATAAAGGCTATATATGAAAGACCTACATCCAACATCATACTCAATGGACAAAAACTTAGAACTTTCCCACCAAGATCAGGAACAAGACAAGGATGCCCATTTTCACCACTCCTATAGGACTTCCACATAGTACTGGAAGTTGTACCCACACCATTCAGACAAGAAAAAAAAATAAAAGGCATCCAAATTGTAAAGGAGGAAGTAAAACTGTCACTGTTTGCAAATGACATGATAGCATACATAGAAAATCCTACAGAATCCGTCAAAAAACTATTCGATCTAATAAGTCAATTTGGCAAAACAGTAGGATCCAATATCAAATACTCAGAAATCAAAGGCATTTTTGTACACCAACAATGAAACATCAGAAACAAATATCAGGAAAAAAATCCCATTTGAAATAGCAATAAGAAAAATAAAGTACCTAGGAATAAACCTAACCAAGGAGGTAAAAGACCTGTATTCAGAAAACTACACAACACTGAAGAAACAAATTAAGGAAGACACACACAAATGGAAGCATGCACCATACTTATGGATTGGAAGAATTAATATCATCAAAATGGCCATATTACCCAAAACAATTTATTGATTCAATGCAATCCCTATTAAAGTACCAATGACATATTTTACAGATACAGAACAAACATTTCATCAATTTGTATGGAACCATAAACAACCCCAAATAGCTGTAGCAATTTTGAGAAGAAGAACAAAGCAGGAGGGATCACAATACCTGATATCAAACTGTATTACAAGGCTACTATAATCAAAACAGCTTGATACTGGCATAAAAACAGACACATAGAACAATGGAACAGAACAGAGAGCCCAGAAACAAACCCAAGTCTCTATGGTCAATTAATATTTGACAAATGGGGAAGAAATATAAAATGGAGTAAAAATAGGCTCTTCAACAAATGGAGTTGGGAGATCTGGACAGCTATATTAAAAAAATGAAACTTGACCACCAACTTACACCATACACAAAAATAAATGTAAGGTGGATAAAAGACTTAAATATAAGTCATGACACCATAAAAGTCCTAGATGAAAACATCATCAGGAAAATCTCAGACATATTACGCAGAAACATCTTCACAGATATGTCGCCTAAAGCAAGGGATATAAAGGAAAGAATAAACAAATGGTACCTCATCAAAATAAAAAGCTTCTGCATGGCTAAAGAAAACAGCATTAAAATGAAAAAAGAACCAACAATATGGAAAACATATTTGCCAATGATACCTTGGAAAAGGGTTTGATCTCCAAAATATATAAAGAACTCACACAACTCCACTCCAGGAAGACAAAAAAACTAATTAAAAAATGGGCAAAAGACCTCAACAGACACTTCTCCAGGGAGGACAGAGAGAGGGCCCAGAGACATGAAAAAGCACTTAACATCACTAGCCATCAGAGAGATGCAAATTAAAACCACAATGAGATACCACACACACCAGTGAGAATGGCCACCATAAACAAAGCAACAGACAAGTGTTGGAGAGGATGTGGAGAAAAGGGAACCCTAGTGCACTGTTGGTGAGAATGCAGACTGGTTCAGCCACTGTGGAAAACAGTATGGAATTTCCTCAAAAAAAAGAAAAATGGAACTGTCTTTTGATCCAGCAATTCCACTGCTGGGATTATACCCTAAGAGCCCTGAAACACCAATCAAAAAGATCCTATGCACCCTGAAGTTCATAGCAGCACAATTTACAATAGCCAAGTGCTGGAAGCAACCTAAGTGCCCATCAGCAAATGAGTGGATAAAGAAACTATGATACATTTAGACAATGGACTTCTACGCAGCAGAGAGAAAGAGGGAGCTTATACCCTTTGCAACAGCATGACGGAACTGGAGAGCATTATGCTAAGTGAAATAAGCCAGGCGGTAAAGACAAATAGCATATGATCTCACCCTTAACTGGAACATAATCAACAAAAGAAAAAAGCAAGCAGAATATAATCAGAAACATTGAAATAAAGAACAATCTAACAATAGCCAGAGGGGATGGGGGAGGGGACAGTGGGGAGAAGGGTTTTCAGGAACTACTATAAAGGACACATGGACAAAACCAAGAGGGAGGGTAGAAGCAAGGGAGGGAGGTGGATTTGGCCGGGGGGAGGGGGAGGGGTGGGGAGAAAATGCAGACAACTATAATTGAACAACAATAAAGTAATTTTAAAAAGATTTCTATTGCATTGGGTTGGTCAAAAAGTTTGTTCTATTTCCCGGCTGGTGTAGCTCAGTGGATTGAGCGTGGGCTGAGAACCAGAGGGTTCCGGTTCAATTCCCAGTTGGGGCACATGCCTGGGTTGCAGGCCAGGTCCCCAGTGGGGGCCATGTGAGAGGCAACCATACATTGCTGTTTCTCCCTCCCTTCTCCTCTCTATGAAAATAAATAAATAAAACCTTTAAAAAAAAGTTTGTTCTATTTTTAAATAAAAATAAAAGACACATTTTTTATTTTCACCAATAACTTTATTGAACAATGTAGTCACCATTTTGCTCCACTACCCTCTGCCATCTTTCAGGCAACTTCATAATTCAATCTTCCCAAAACTCTTTGTCTTTTTGAGGAAAAAATATTCCATCTTGCCTTTTACAATCTTCCAGCAAATTGAAATTTTTTTCCATTAAGAGAATTTTGTAAAGACTGAAATAAATGGAAATCTGAAGGTGCAATGCCTGGTGAATATGGCAGATGAATCAGTACTACCCAGCCAAGCTGTAACCCTTTTGTCTGGTCATCTGAGAAACATGTGGTCTTTGCGTTATCCTGAAGGGAGATTGTGCATTTTCTGTCAACTAATGCCAGATGCTTTACACTGAGTGCTACTTTCAGTTGGTCTAATTGGGAGAAGTGCTTATTGGAATTAATCTTTTGGAGTTCTGAAGGAACTCATGATAGAGGACTCCCTTCCAATCCTGCCATATACACGACATCATCCTCTTTGGATGTAAGACCAACCTTTGGTGTGGTTGGTGGTGGTTCACTTTGCTTGCCCCATGATATTTTTCATTCCACATTATTGTAAAGTATCTACTTTTCATCAACCATCACAATTTGTTTTAAAAAATGGAACGTTTTTGTTACATTTAAGTAGAGAATAGGTCAAGAAGTTTTTTTGTTTGTTTGTTTGTTTTTTGTTTGTTTGTTTTTTGCTTAACTTATGTGGACTCCAAACATCAAAGTGATTGACTAAACCAAGCTGTTGTAAATGATTTCTAATGCTTGATTTGGATATTTTGAGTATGGCAGCTATCTTCCACATGGTATAACGTTGATTGTTCTCAGTTAATGTTTGCATTTGATCACTATCAACCTCAACTATCATCTGGTTTACCAGATGGTGGAGGATCATCCAGCAAGAAATCTCCAGCACAAAACCCCACAAACCACTTTTGACATGTTCGATCAGTCAGAGCTCCTTGCCTATAGATTGGACAAATCATTTCTTTTTTTTTTTTTTTTGCATGTCCGTTGCACTTTTACCTTTCTTGAAATAATAAAGCATAATTTGCTGAAAACGTTGCTTATTTTTTCCATCTTTAATAATAACAAATTCACCAATTTTGATAAGCGTTTTTCAAAGACATGCTGATATGGCAGCTGTCATGATACAATCTAACAAAATTCTTTTGAATGAACTTAAAGACATTCAAGTGCTACTAGAGCCATCTTATGGAAAAAACAACACAGTGTGACCTTTTGGAAAACAGTTTGAAGCAGCACTGATTGTATTGGGGTAGATGCTTGTAGCCCTATCTTTTTGTCTCCCCTTGATAACCATGATTTTGTCTCTAAAGTTATCTATGTGCAACATAATGACTGAATGGGATACAGTACAAAAATTACTAATATACAGCACAGGCAGTGCAGACTCTAAGTAAATACTGCTTTATAAAATGTCTTGCTTCCTCTACTAACAAAAAAACATAATCTCTGAATTTTAGTATATATTTTGCTATTTGATATCTAACTTTCTATATGCATGTATACAGTTGTCATATTTAAATCAATACAATAGTTTCCATCATTAAACTATTGGAACCAATTGGCATGCTCTCTGTAATGTGGTAAGTGTAAGTCTTTGCTCTCCATTTCCAGGAGACTCAGAGACAAACTGTTACTAAATTTAATAATACACCAATATTCCTGGTTAACATGTGTGTTCTTTCTCCCCTTCCATTCCCTGCCTCTGATTTTAATTATTATTTTATTAATCTAGTTGCATATATGCCATTTGATCTAAGTTATTAATAGTCCACCCTGTATATTTGTATGTATATATCTGTAAGTATGAGTTTAAATAGTCTTTATTTACATTGAATAGATATAATAGAAATACTAGCAAATTTCTCCAGAATCTGAGTTGATAAATTATTATGATTGTTTTTATAGCCATGTAACTCATTATTACGTTCTATCTACAACTCACTTTTCCTTAATTTTCTTAATATGTCAGGTTTAATCATAAATATATTTCTTTCTTCAAAGTGATAAAATTTTGAAATTTGGCTTTATTCACTCATGTGACCTCTTTGTAGGTAAATAATGTTTTGCAGTGTTCTATCTTAAGTGAAAAAATTACTTAAATGGGTATTAAGCACAGGCACATTGATGGATGGAAAGAATATGTCTGCAACATAGTAGATAATCTAAAGTGATATGAGTGTTAATTATTTTTTATCCCTACTGCCTTGATCTGAATGGGTGCTTTTTATGTCCTCTCCCTATGATGGCGTTCAGTGCATTGCACCAGAATTGACTGTCCACTCACTCTATTTCCAACATCACCCTAACCTTATCTAGACTACTTGGGCATTTCTAACACACACTTCCTGTTTTGGTAAACTAGATTATCCATAAATATCCATACTTTACTGTTCAAGAAAAAATGCTTTATGAGCTTCAATTTATTAAAATCTCTATAAAATATTAGCCAGTGATCACTCGAAGAAGGTGTCTTAAAGGTCACAAATAATCATAGTGATCTTAAATTGCAAAACTAAGATTTAATAT